>JAVTVY010053932.1:0-26631 GCA_036873755.1 Hanleya hanleyi
ATGTCGAACTGACTCTTGAACTCCCTAGACAGGCTTGAGAGTTCTGGTGAGGCCATGAAGAATCTCTCTCTAGCATTGGCGTTGTTGGAGATGCCAACGAGTCCAGAGTGTACCTTCATTAGCCTGTTCAGATGTTCGCAGGCATGGTCTGCACCAATAGATACAAAAGGAATGTCACTCTTAGTAACTGATATGTTGCCTGCACCAAGTTCTCTCCACGCCTCAGGGTGGCTGATTCTCAGGTCATACATGTCGGTGATGTATCGGGGCCAGAGTCGTTTATACTTGATCCGGTCCATTGCAAAGAACAGCTTGCCCAGTGCCTCTCCAGCTTCAAGATGGAGCTTCAGATCAGCATTTCGAGATGCTGCCACGAAGAACAGTATTGTTTCCACACGGTGTAGGTAGTTCATCACTGATTTGAACATGGCATTCTTGGATCTCATTGCTTCCCACTCCTGGAATTTCTTCACGAATTCAGCAGTAGTTATGGTTTGAAGTAGGGGGGAGATGTTGGCTTTTTTTCACAGATTCAGCCTTTGCACCCTTTTTTTTCTCTGAACAGGCAGCCTCTACTCCCTGTGTTGCCTCCAGGCAAACGTCTTCCAGCAGGGGTTTGTCCTTGAAGAATTCATCGAGTGCCATTTCATACAATGCCACATACGAATATATGTGGGCACGGAGAGAGCGCTTGTAGTGTGTACATTTCAGAATTTGCCTGGTCGTGGCAGGACCATACACATCAGCTTCCATCCAGGCATCATCTATGCCAGAGTTTTCTATCGAGGTGCCAAGAGCTCTCAGAGCAACCATGCCAACATGTAGCTCACCTAGCCTGGGAACGACAGTACGCTTCAACTCAGGTCGGGCATCTAGAAGCTGAATCACTTTCTCGTAGAGTGCCATGTCAAAGGAAATAACAGTTGGGTGATCTTCGCCAACAGCTAAATGCCTCAGCTGATTTGCTTGATGTATCACAGTCAGTAGGGTCGACCACTCATGTGCCACCTCTGGGAGTAGTGGTAAGGCTCCAACTTGAGTGACAGACTGGCTTGTAGAGAACAGAGAGTTGTAGCCTGCCCAACCTGGGATCTGGCTGGAATCTCCTTTCATCCTGGACAGAGCAGAAGCGACAACCCATCCCATCTGTGTCAGCAGATATGATCCAGAGACTCCCGTCTTGTTAACGACATACTTTTCTGTTCTCTTCTGTGGTTGTGGTTTTGGCTTGTCACAGTGCATCACAGGTAAATGGTATGGACTGACCGATAGACTTTTTGCATCGCCTATTGTAAGAGGTGATGCAATCGGTTCTCCAGGGGCATCAGCTTTCTGGTACACTGCAGTAATTGTGCCATGAGTGGTTCCTTTACCATCAGCAGTGTCTTCAGCAAAGTCGGTGTTGTCTGCGGCAAAGAAGACGAAGGTGCCCTTCTTCAGGAACGGTGGAACATAGAGGCCTTGGAACATCCTGGTGTTTTCCACAACAGCATTGGCAAGAGCTTTTTCTAGTAGCAGAGTGCGAGCATGCGAGACACAGTAACCCTGAGCACTGAGAAGACCCATTAGCATTTCGTTTCTAGTGTCATGATGAACTGCCAGAGCCAGTCCCAGGACTTGGGGGTTTTCTCTTGTATGGTGTTGCCTGAAAGTTACTGAATCGCTGCTTGGTTTGTACTTCACCTGCCTGTTGGACTTAAATCCATACATGATGTTTTGGCTCACCGTAATTGCTGTCCTGTTGACAACAGTGGTCCTGATTTCGGTTTCCAACTCATCCACAGGTCCCATCATGATCCAGCGAATCAGGGTGTATAGTTCAGCTGGAACATCGCCAATGCTGCTAGACACGGGTATGGCATTGGCTGGCTTTTCCTTGTTGAATTCAGCAATGCACTTGCGTATCACATTTGCTGCTTTATAGATGACCTTCATGTTGGTCATGTCACCAGCCTCACTTATGATAGCAGAATGGACCAGGTTTTCCTCACATGCAGCTGGAGAGTAGAGGACAGCTGTTTTTCTTCGGTTCTTTTGCAGGACAGATGAAACACTTGGTAATTCAGTGAGGATCCTGTCTTTCAGCCACTGTCTACTGAATGCAGGTGAGTGGTCTTTCAAGCCGTCTGTACCAAACGTATTCACATATGTGGTTTCGATGTCATCCATTGAGAGGTAAGCTTGGTTCTGCGTTTGCACATCAATGAGGTTGATCAGTTCAATCAGACAGGCCCTTTGTAGCATGTTCTCTCTGTGTACGCTGCTTCTAATGTTTCTGTCTCGCAAAACATGGAACACGTGTTTAGTCCAACAGGGTTTGTGGTACCTAACGTCAATTGCGTGTGCATCACTGGGTGATATACAAGTGTTCAATCTCGTTTTAAATGAGGCATCTTGGGACATCTCCACAGCCTCTCTGAGATCCTTACCAGCGTTTTCTGTCCTGACTGTAAACAACTGCTGACCATCATCCTTCTGACAGAAAAAGCACCGGTCCTTGTCCAGTGGTACTGTACTCGACCGTGTAAACGGCGATGAAGATGCACGAGTAGATGGGCCAGACTCATCTATTTCGGAGCTTCCTCTCTTTTGTCCACGTTTTTTGGCAGTATAAGATCCAGTTGATAACGCATGCTTTCTGCGTTCTCTGGAACTCTGTATCTGGCCCGTGTTGGTTGCATTGGAGTAGCAAGTACGGTGCCAATAAGCTTTCTTCATAAAAAGCTTTTCTTTCGTGCAATCCTGTAGTCGATTTTGCACTTGCACATAGGTTCCATCAAACAAACTGGCTCTCTCTTGGACTGCCTCCAACAGATTCGGATAAGAGTCTAATCTGGGTTGTAAAACAAGTGCGCCTTTCTTTGCATCATCAGACTGGCACAGAATACACAGCTTCCAGTTCGTGGATTCCTGGGTTTGAGGACCCCCTTGACCAAGGTTAGGTATCTCACTCATCATATACACCTACAGGAACCTGCAAATACAGCAAAGGGAACCACCACCTATATACACAGCAACCACCACCACCACCACCGTATTGACACAGTTCATTATTGTATGTGTTGTGCACTTTAACCCAATGGAAATACAGTGGAAAATAGTTTGCCATAGGGCATAATGGCCGCAGAAGTGACTGTACCACATTATAAATGGCGCCATTGGATTCTTTGCCCCTGAAAATGTATGTTTAGTCGTTAAAATGAAGACCATGGTTGATTTAGAAGCCGAGATATACAGAAATACCCATTTAAAGGTGACCATTTTTGAAAATCCAAGATGGCCGCCATACATACTTCCGAGAAAATGGAAACATTGGTTTTCTGGTTGGCTATGCCCCGTAGTTTCCAAATATGTATAGGTTTGCAAATCTCCAAAAAGTCTGAACGACAGCCCAGATTTGAACGTAGTGAACCGGACTAATATAGCGATGTTACAGTGAGTTGTTCTCAATATATTCTTATATTTCATTGTGAAAAATTTCAATTCATTTGAAAGAAGCGTTTTCAAGAAAGCGATACATGCTTTTTTTTGCCTCCGGAATGTCAAAAATGTTTTGGGGGTAAGTAACATGTACGGTAACCATATAACGAGTTCTAGAGTAGCCACCTTCTATCCTATAAAATAGCCAATCAGATACCGGTAATCCAATGAATGAAAATGGCGATCCTCTTATCGGGTTTCTGCACCACAACTCGTACGTAAAAACGAATACTGTGTTGCCAAAGAAATCGCTTTTCGTCCGTGGTCCGTCGTCCGTCCTTCGTCCGTCCGTCGTCCGTCGTCCGTCCGTAAACAATTCTTGTTATCGCGATTTCTCAGGAACTACTGCATGGATCTTCCTCAAATTTGGTACACAGGTTCCCCTTGGAGTCTAGTTGTGCAAGATACCTTTTCTGGTCCGATTCGAAAATCCAATATGGCCACAAGGCGGCCATCTTGGATTTCCCCATGAGACCTGGTTATCGCGATTTCTCAGGAACTACTGCATAGATCTTTCTCAAATTTGGTACACAGGTTCCCCTTGGGATCTAGTTGTGCAAGATACCTTTCCTGGTCCGATTCGGAAATCCAATATGGCCACAACGCGGCCATTTTGGATTTCCCCATGAAACCTTGTTATCGCGATTTCTCAGGAACTACTGCATGGATCTTTCTCAAATTCGGTACACAGGTACCCCTTGGGGTCTAGTTGTGCAAGATACCTTTTCTTGTTCGATTCGAAAATCCAATATGGCCACAAGGCGGCCATCTTGGATTTTCCCATGAAATCTTGTTATCGCGATTTCTCAGGAACTACTTCATGGATGTTTCTCAAATTTGGTACACAGGTTCCCCTTGGGGTCTAGTTGTGCAAGATACCTTTTCTGGTCCGATTCGAAAATCCAATATGGCCACCAGGCAGCCATCTTGGATTTCCCTATAAAACCTTATTGTTTCGCGATTTCTCAGGAACTACTGCATGGATCTTTCTCAAATTTGGTACACAGGTTCCCCTTGGGGTCTAGTTGTGCAAGATACCTTTTCTGGTCCGATTCGGAAATCCAATATGACCACCAGGCAGCCATCTTGGATTTCCCCATGAAACCTTGTTATCGCAATTTCTCAGGAACTACTGCATGAATCTTTCTCAAATTTGGTACACAGGTTCCCTTTGGGGTCTGGTTGTGCAAGATACCTTTTCTGATCCGATTCGAAAATCCAATATGGCCACAAGGCGGCCATCTTGGATTTCCCCATGAAACCTTGCTATCGCGATTTCTCAGGAACTACCTCACGGATCTTTCTCAAATTTGATACACAGGTTCCCCCTGGGGTCTAGTTGTGCAAAATACCTTTTCTGGTCCGATTCGGAAATCCAATATGGCCACAAGGCGGCCATCTTGGATTTCCCCATGAAACCTTGCTATCGTAATTTCTCAGGAACTACCGCACGGATCTTTCTCAAATTTCGTACACAGGTTCCCCTTGGGGTCGAGTTGTGCCCGATACCTTTTCTGGCACAATTCGAAAATCCAATATGGCCACAAGGCGGCCATCTTGAATTTCCCCATGAATCCTTGTTATCATGATTTCTCAGGAACTACTGCATGGATCTTTCTCAAATTTGGTACACAGGTTCCCCTTGGGGTCTAGTTGTGCAAGATACCTTTTCTGGTCCGATTCGAAAATCCATGGCCACAAGGCGGCTATCTTGGAATTCCCCATGAAAACTTGCTATCGCGATTTCTCAGGAACTAGTGCACGGATCTTTCTCAAATTTGATACACAGGTTCCTCTTGGGGTCTAGTTGTGCATGATACCTGTTTTGGTCCGATTCAAAAATCCAATATGGCCACCATGTGGCCTTCTTGAATTTCCCCTTGAAACATTGTTATCGTGAATTCTCAGGAACTACTTCATGGCTCTTTCTGAAGTTTGGTACACAGATCCCACATGGGGCCTAGTTGTGCAAGATAACTTTTTTGGTCCGATTCGAAAATCCAAGTTACGCTTCAAATTAATATTCCCGAGTCGGCGGGTCAAATGGTGGGATATATTCTATATAGTAACTATAGAGAATATCCATACCTTCACCTTCCATATCAATTCGGATTTAAAATGTATTTCTTCAAATTTTAAATCAGTTTTCTTTAGTCCAGTGAACTGCCCCACTGTTGCGTCTGCCGACGGGTCGGCTACATGAAGGGACGTCACTCTTGTGACACAACGTTACAACTCGACAATTGTTTGGATCATCGTCGCCGTGTGACCAAAAGGTTAGGTGCGACGTTAAACTTCAAACAACCAACCAACTACAAATCGACAACTGTAGACTACCGCATGTTTCGATCCAAGGGAGATAATCAGGATTCATACACTTTCGAAGTTTCAACATTACTGCGCGGATCCCTTCAGTATTAAGTATTGTACCATCTTACTATTTTCGAGTATGGTATCTTAAAAGAGATATCTCAAACTAGCCCAGTAAACAGAACAGAATTAGCATTCGTTCATAATAATAAAATCTTAAGTATGTTTCATAGCTCATGCCCAAAGGGTCAAAGAGATTTGTCTTCGCTTCCACTACCCAATGATGAAACGTGCAAAAAAAAAACTAAAAAACGAAGACGAAGGATCCTCCGGACATTCACTTTCAGATTAACTTTGCTCTTTTCTCTTGTACTATAACAACCGATATAAGTACAGTTTCTAGAAATCTTGAAACTCCTTGAACTTAGAAAGATGATATCTTGGTGTTTTCCAGTGTCCCTTTTTCGATCTTTTTCGCTCAGATTCGAAATTCTGTAAACAAAATTACAAATCAATCGTTTGTTCTTAGTAACAATGGACAAAAAGATTCTCTTGTCATTAGCTTGCAATTATCGGACGTTGGTGGGCGCCAAGATCCTTCAGGATCTCTCGTAATATTTTAGACAAAATCAAATGTATAGACGTCACCAAATGGATAGACGTCTCCGTCACCAAATGGATAGACGTCTCCTTCACCAAATGGATAGACGTCACCAAATGGATAGACGTCACCAAACGGATAGACGTCACCAAATTTTACAAAATCAAATGGATAGACGTCACCAAATTAATAGATGTCTCCGTCACCAAATTGATAGACGTCACCAAATGGATAAACGTCACCAAATGGATAGACGTAAACCAGCGGACCCGGGAAAATGTGAGACCGCTGGTCAAAATGTTTACATCCATCCAGGGGTGTGGTCAAATCGACAGCCCGAGCTATTGATATATCCCCGAGTCGATTGGGCACCAGATCATACGAAAATGGCCGGAAGTATCCCGTATTAATTCTCGGAACTAGGGTACCAGACGATAGATTATCAAATGGACCGTTATTTAAAACAGCCACTTAACCACAGAGACGTGAAGACGCGTGACTACGATCTGTCAAATGTATTGGATAGGAGTAGTATAGTAAACGTAAGCGTTGAAAAAATTCACCCGGATGTAATGACGTCACGGGTAGGATTTGAGATACAACACGTAAATTGAATAACTAGCGCTTCACTGCGCATGCGCAGAACCTTGGGTGACGTCATGGATGTGGGAGGTGGGTTTCAAAATGGTGGCTTGTTGTGGATGTGGGAGGTGGGTTTCAAAATGGTGGACAAAAACAGGAAAAATGACAAAAACAGGCCGCCATTTTGAAACCCACCTCCCACAACAGCTGTGGATGTGGGAGGTGAGTTTCAAAATGATGGACAAAAAACAGGAAAAATGACAAAAACAAGCCGCCATCTTGTATCTACCTCCCACCACGTCAATTGATGAAGGGTAGTGTGGTGGGAGGTGGTTACAAAATGGCGAACCCTAATGATAATGCCATATTGTACCCCATCTCAAAAAATGTATGGTGGAAGGTGGATACAAAATGGCATTATCATTAGGGTTCGCCATTTTGTAACCACCTCCCACCACACTACCCTCACGCATGCACTGGTGTGTGGAGGTGGGTACAAAATGGCGGATACTTACTTCCCACTCCACAACCACACAGGCCGCCATCTTGTACCCACCTCCACACCGGTGTCAGTCAGTGCACTGGTGTGTGGAGGTGGGTACAAAATGGCGGATACTTACTTCCCACTCCACAACCACACAGGCCGCCATTTTGTACCCACCTCCACACACCAGCATTGTCATTAGGGTTCGCCATTTTGTAACCACCTCCCACCACACTACCCTTCATCAATTGACGTGGTGGGAGGTAGATACAAGATGGCGGCTTGTTTTTGTCATTTTTCCTGTTTTTTGTCCACCATTTTGAAACTCACCTCCCACATCCACAGCTGTTGTGGGAGGTGGGTTTCAAAATGGCGGCCTGTTTTTGTCATTTTTCCTGTTTTTTGTCCACCATTTTGAAACCCACCTCCCAATTTTTTACAAGATGGCGGCTTGTTTTTGTCATTTTTCCTGTTTTTTGTCCACCATTTTGAAACCCACCTCATCGGTGTCAGTCAGTGCACTGGTGTGTGGAGGTGGGTACAAAATGGCGGATACTTACTTCCCATGTGCGCATGCGTGAGTGATGTGTGGTGGAGGTGGGTACAAAATGGCGGATACTTACCTCCCACCACACAACCACACAGGCCGCCATTTTGTACCCACCTCCACCACACAGTGCACTGACTGACACCGGTGGTGGAGGTGGGTACAAGATGGCGGCCTGTGTGGTTGTGTGGTGGGAGGTGAGTATCCGCCATTTTGTACCCACCTCCTGTCACTTCCGGTCTGCGTGAATCGGGCGTGACCTGGGACTATGGGATGCATGTACTCACTTGGTTCTGGGTATTTGTCATCACGGGGAGGTCACGTGATCAGTTCAAGGTCATATCCATTTTTTTCCATCACGGTTGTGCGCAGGTGTATGACGTCACTTCCGGTCTGCGTGAATCGGGCGTGACCTGGAAAAAGGATTGATCTGTAATCTGTGTTGTTGTTGTTGTTGTTGTTGCTCCCTTTTTTTTTTGGACTAACCCATCAGAATAGTACGTATCACGGACTACACCCGTAGAGCTACATCTGGTCTATAAAACACGTTCCTCTGGATCCCACACCTTCATTTCTACAGAGCCATGGCGGAGATCCAGCCCCATGCGACTCGCATTTTACAGTATGCCACCGTGGTGAATTCATTCACGGGTTACCGAGCAGTGGTCCGGTCCATGTTTGCAAGATGGCGACGACAACGAGGGACGACGCCAGATCCTGAACGAGTTCACAGAAGCGGTCCTCCACAGAGTGCACTCGATGGAGAGGCGTGCCATCACTCACCACTACTGGACTATGACAGCCATCCTTGATGCTCGCGCTATGGACCAGGAGCGCTCATGCCGGAACCAGCGCCGGCTGGTTGGCCTCATACTAGTCTGTGCCCTATTCACCCTGGCGCTGTGGTATTGACACTATAAATACAGGGGATGAGACAGAGTGTGTGTCATTCTCCCTTCGACATTTACAGCAAGCATGTCACTACGCGCCATCCTGCCTCTTACACCCAGTGTGAGGTTATACATTTATCAAGATAAAGTCACGCTGGTGAAAGACGATCAAGCTATTTACTGGACGCCCGCTGAGAGGCTATCGAATCTACAGCGTGATGGGTGGACTAAGTTTAAACGGGTGTTGAGCGGTGAGTTGGACGGAGACCTCATCCACCTGGACAACGCCATCTACGTATATTCCGTACCACCCGTCCACATACGTCTGGGTCCCTACCAAGAGCCTACGCGAAGTATCAGCCTAACTTCCTCTGTGTGGTCAGCCTTGGAGAAAATAGTGCCTATTGTGGACCAGTTATTTACACCGGACGACCGATCACCCGACCAATTAGCGTGGGTTCGTGCTATGGAAGACGCGGCGGCTGAACCCCATGAACAACTACATGAACCCGACGACGATGCCATTGATTACCCCGCTACACTCAGTCAGCCCAATGACATGACCACCTGATCCTTTGATCTCACGGGTTCTCCCTATAAATACGAGAGACAGTGAAATCTGGTACCATTCACGTACTGACCATGACGGAGCATATAGTACTGGCGTATTTCAGCTTGACCCCCGAGGTTTTCCTGCACGTGTATGCGGATAAGGTCGATATCATGGAGGAGGTGGTGGGAGACACGGACCCTACACAACCGTGCCCGGCTCACATTCGTCTGTCCCGGGAGGGTTGGACCAAATTCAAACGGGTGTTGTCTGGTGAACTGGACGGCGACCTCATCCACTTGTGTCACGATGTGTACATCCGACGCGGCCCTTTCTTTGCTCAATTGGCTCGGCTAGATGGAGGTACAGTCCATTTTACCCTTCACCCTGATCTATGGTCTGCATTGGAAGATGCCGTGGTGGATGTGGATGAAGTGCTTATCACGCGGTCATCAGACGAGTTGGACTGGTCATTGACCATGGCCACTGTGGAAGTCCACGAAGAAAATCAGAAAGAAACTCCGGCCCAAGATATACCCGTTATAAATAAACGATAGAGCCAGGGTCCATCATCATTTTGTCACCATGAAGCGCTGGAGAAGGTGTTGGATAACTTATACTACAGTCCCGACAGTCCGGCGGCCTATAGTGCATTGTCGGCTCTCTATCGAGCGGCCAAACCCCAGGGGGTACAACGTGCCCAAGTCCGAGATTGGTTAAGAAGACAAGACACATATACCTTACATCGATCTGTCCGTCGCCATTTTCTACGGAACCGGGTCATCGTGGGAGGAATAGATGCCCAGTGGCAAGCGGATTTGGTCGATATGAGCGCCTTTGCCAAACACAACGATGAGAATCGGTATATCTTGACGTGCATCGACATTCTATCCAAGTATGCGTGGGTGGTACCCATCCGGACGAAAACGGGGGCGAATCTCATAGCGGCGTTCAAAGACATCTTCAAGACCGGGCGCAAACCCTTGTATTTGCAAACCGACGAAGGCACGGAATTCCTCAACAGACCGTTCCAAGCCTTTCTCAAGAAACAGAAGGTCTTCTTCTTCCATACGTACAACGAGACCAAGGCTTCGTGGTGGAAAGGTTCAACAGGACATTCAAAGGCCGTATGTATAAATATTTCACCTATAAGAATACAAGGCGGTACATCGATGTTCTCCCGAAACTGGTGAAGGGTTACAATCGAGCCTATCATCGAAGTATAGAGAGAGCCCCCATTACCGTGACCCAACGCAATGAAGCCCAAGTCCGGCGTGTCTTGTACCCCAGGCCATCCCAGCGAACGACGAAGGCGGTGTACAAGGTCGGCGACCCTGTACGGATCAGTAAAGTCAAGGGCAAGTTCGAGAAAAGTTACTTGCCCAACTGGAGCGATGAGCACTTCCTCATTAAACGGCGCCTACCCCGACAGCGGTGAGTCTATGAACTGGAAGATCTCCAAGGGGAAACGTTGCTGGGGACGTTTTACGACACGGAATTACAGCCTGTTGTAAAAACACAGCAAGACTACTACACGGTGGAGCAGATTTTGAAAACGGAACGTCGACGCGGCAAACTGTTTCATTTCGTAAAATGGCAAGGCTGGCCCAGTTCCTTCAATTCCTGGGTCGCTGCCAACCAGGTGAAACGACTATAAAGCCAGACACCACTGCCGTCCGCCTTCATTCCACGTCCGACCACAGTGCTATGGACCAACAGCAGCTGCCTCCGAAGACAGCGTCTCGCAAAACGCGCAAAAATGGTCTTTGGGGTGCTATTGCTAACCCTGCTGAGTGTGTTGTACGGAGGTGTGTTTTACGACGTAGCCTATGTCAGTACGTTACTTAACCAACTGAGAACACCAGCCATCAGTGAAACGGGTCTACAGAGAGCACCAGTCGTATCGAGCCCAGTCACCACCACCACACCCCGCGTACAAGCCACGTCGAGCTCTACACTTACACCAAGTACACCTACTACGTCTCAAGACCCACCGGATTTCATCCCTCACAGTGAACCGACCACCCACGTTGTACCTACCCCCAGCACCATCTCTGAACGTGAACAGACAACGACGACCGACGTTGTACCCACCACCACTCCAGTTCACTCGTACGAAATTTACAAGAGCGGGTTACCACGACAACGGATACACCTAGAACCATGGACCCTGGATGGCAGCATCCCTTCACTTGCGTCATCGCAGGACCGACGGGCTCCGGCAAAACGCACTTCGTCAGGAAGCTCCTTCAACACGCCGACAGCATGATCACTCCACCCATTGCCAGAGTCGTGTGGTGTTACGAAGAATGGCAGGAAGCGTATGCAGCAATGCCCCACATCACGTTCGTGGAAGGCCTACCCAACCTGGCCGATTTGGAACCCGACACCTTGGTGGTTCTGGATGATCTCATGGCGGAGACGGATGCACGGGTCACCCAACTCTTTACCAAAGGCAGCCATCATCGACGGCTCAGCATCATCTACATTGTGCAGAATCTGTTCAGTAAAAACAAAGAACATCGGAATATCAGCTTAAATGCCCACTACCTGGTGGTCTTCAAAAACCCGAGAGATACCACTCAACTGCTGCACCTGGCGAGACAGATGTATCCCGGCCGCACACCGTTTGCGTTGGAAGCCTTTAAAGATGCCACAACCCCTCAGCACGGGTATATGCTCTTCGACCTCAAGCAAGCCACCCCGACCACCTTCGACTACGGACCGGCATCTTTCCCGGAGAGACCCACCACGTGTACATGCAAAAATAATGTAAACACACCCACAGTGGCGCCCCCAGCTGGGGTCTGTGTGTTTGATGATGGGGAATAATAAAAGAATGAATACCACAGCAGGGTTGACTTTGTCTGTGAGGTGGATAAAAAGGGCAGAGTTGTGGGTTCTAGCATTAGTTGTACAGGATGTCTGCGCGAGTACGGAAGCACGCTCCCACGCTCCGTGTATTGAAGACGGCCCCACCCGAGTTAGTCCGAACCATTGTACGCGGTGCGGACCCTGACCTTGTACGCTGTCTGTGCGAGATCGGGTACAACCTGTTAAAAGGCAACGTACCACTGACTCCGGCTCAGAAGACCAAGTTGGCCAAGCATAAGACAGGTCTCCGAACCCTAGTCCACAAGCGGGTCCCTCAAACACAAAAGAAAAAGGTGTTACAGAAAGGCGGCTTTCTCGGGGCCATCTTAGCATCGTTGGCCGCTTCTGTGTTGGGTCCAACAGTTCGGCCGACAATGAACCACACGAAAAAAATGGTCCTCGTCGAACCACGGTTCCTGCAAAACCTCCAATCACCCTACCCTGTCCCACCTACGGTGAAGACCATAAACAGCCTCGATGGAGAGATGCAACAGATCTTACAGAGACCGGGGTTAAGCGACAGTGAGAAAGTACAACGGTACAATGAGACGCTTCAACGGTACATGACGTTCATGGACCAATACAAAACCCTGTCTACCCCAGCAACAGCACCACCACCACCACCACCACCACCACCACCACGTGACAGACCGCTGACCTCAGCACCGTTCCAACAGCCGCCATTACCAGGGGTAGCCCCCACAGCCCCACAGTGGGTGGAAGACGAAGTGCTGAAGAGTGTACCTGCATCGTTCAAGAAACAAGCTGGCCTGGTATTACAACGGATGAAACAGAATCCTAACATGACTTGGAATGATAAAGGCGAACTCCTGGTACAGAATCAGGTGGTCCCCGGCACCCACATGACGGATTTAGTGAATGATCTGATGCGTCAACGCAGATCGCACACCGATCCTCGAGGATGGGAGGTCTTCGCTCAAGGCTTGAAAGACATGCATGTACCACAGGAATTGGTGGGGAACCCCACCGCTGGGCCTTTATGCAGCAAACCCAGCAATCGCCGAGTCGTGCACCACCACTCTCACCACAACCTTCTTGGGAAGCCGACTGGGAACCGGAGTCACCCCCCAAAACTCCACCACCATCACAACGGGCACCTTCTTTTCAGACCTTTAAAAAACCACCCTCGATCAGGACACCCCACATCTCCAGAGCCGTGACACGTAGCAAGTCAACGCGACGAACACGACGCCGGACACAACCGCCCAAGGCCTGGAACACCTATTAAAACCAACAGCAGCAGCAGGACAGCTCAGTCGCCATGTTTTACCTGACCCTACCCAGTAACAGTTCGCTGGATGTGTTTCCTGACAACACCGTGGCCAAGTACGTCACCCAGTTACCACAACCGTTACATTTACCTGGACGCTGGGAATGTGCCCTCGTGGATATCCAATACCCTTACTCGTGGTACAACGTGCGAGCCAATGAAGTGTGGTACGAGGTCACCTACGAAGGCAAAAACACCCGACTCACCCTGCCCGAAGGCCAATACGATACCCCCAAAGAGTTCATGGGTGGGCTGTCAAGACTGATGCATTATAAGGCGCTACGGGGGGTGACGGATAGTGCAACACGCCTGATAGCCTTGCGCTTCAAGAAAAACGTGTCCTTCGATGTCAACGTACACAACGACAAGGCACAGCTTACCGTCACCGATACCGTGAATGTGAAACTCAGTCCTACACTACAGCAAATGCTGGGTTTCGATCTACAGACGTTCGCTGGTCCCTCCCAACACCATGGCGAGATGCCGATGGATATGAAGTCGGGTATGTACGGACTCTACGTCTACTCGGACGTGGTGGACAACCACATCGTGGGCGATATCAACACACCTCTGTTACGGATGGTCCCCATTAAAAATAAGTATGGAGGTCAAGTCACCCACAGTTTCACCCACATTGGGCGATATCAACACACCTCTGTTACGGATGGTCCCCATTAAAAATAAGTATGGAGGTCAAGTCACCCACAGTTTCACCCACATGCTCTACTTGCCCGTACGACAAACTGACATCAACACAATCACGGTGGATATAAGAGATGACACGGGACGTCCGGTGGCATTCGAACGAGGAAAAGTGGTGCTGACACTTCATTTTCGACAAGCACGTGCTCCTCACTTTGCATAATGAAAGTACCTTACGAGTGCGATGCACGCAGCTATGCCGACTATTATGCCCAACAGGCCGGGGGTGGCTTTCCGGTCTTTAGCGGTGCACGCATGCAACGAGGACATGGTCTGGGGAACATACTCGGCAGCATTGTGAAAACGTTCCTGCCCTTGGTGACGCGTGGGGTGAAAGCAATCGGCAAACAAGCGGTACGCAGTGGACTGCAAGTGGCCGGTGATGTCTTGGGGGGTACGGCACCCAAAGAATCCTTGAAACGGCGGGCCAAAGAAGCGGGAGGCGTCTTGGTGGCCAAAGCACAACGCACCGTTGGGAATAAAAGAGCTGCCCCACCGAGACCACGCACCAGTCGACGACCGACCCAGCGACGACGCACATCCAAGAAGACCCGGGATATCTTCTCTTAAAACATGGCCTTAATCCACGCCGAGTCCTGCCCCTTCACCAACAGTGAATTTGATTTGTGGACCGTGCCGCCCACACAAACCAGTGTCGAACAAGGATTATGGGTGGAGCATCTCCCGCTCTCCAGCATCAACGAAACCGGGCCCATCGAGTTCACCATCAGTAATGCGGATACGGCCTATGTGGATTTAGCCCATACCTACTTGTATGTGAAAGCCAAGGTGGTCAATGGAGCTGGCACCAGAATCGCTGACCAAGCAACGGTGGGCCTGACGAATCTCTGGCTGCACTCGATGTTTCAGCAGGTGGATATTTTTCTCAGCGACAAACTCATCAGTGACTCCACCAACACGTACCCCTATCGAGCCTACATCGAGACACTGTTGTCGTATGGCCGAGAGGCTAAAAAATCTCAGCTGACAACCGCTTTATTCTACAGGGACACAGCCGAGCACATGGACACGGCGGACAATGGGGGATATAACAAACGGAAGGCTTTCACTGCGAACAGTGCCTCGGTGGATATGATGGGTCGACTGCATGCAGACATGTTCATGCAAGACCGGTACCTCTTGAACAAGATCCCCATCAAAATCCGACTGATACGGGCGCCTCCGACCTTCGCCTTAATGGCCACTAACGTAGAGGGGCATGCAGCGGACTATAAGATTGTCATCCAAGACGCAGTCCTGTATGTCCGAAAAGTGAAACCGAATCCAGCCGTTCAATTGGGACACCTCAAAGCCTTGGAAACAAAACCAGCCCAGTACCCTATCCGACGTGTGCAAACCAAAGTGTTCTCTGTATCTGCTGGAAATATGAGCGCCAACAAAGAAAACCCGTTCCTGGGGAACTACCCAAGCGATTGATCCTGGCCTGTGTGGGAAATACCAGTTTCAGCGGAGCCTACCCAGAGAACCCGTTTGACTTTAAACATTTCGGCATCAATTTTGTGGCCCTGCATGTGGATGGACAACAGGTGCCAGCCACGGCCTTAACCCCGAACTTTGCGCGGAGGAATTTCATTCGAGCCTATCAGAGCCTGTTTACAGCCACCGGTCAAATCAACCAGGACGAAGGAAATATGATCAGTCGGGAGGACTACGCGAACGGATACACGTTGTTCTGTTTCGATCTGACCCCCACCTTAGAGAACGACCATCAGCTGGCCCTGACCAAGCAAGGCAATTTACGGTTGGAAATCCACTTTGCACGAGCCCTGGTGACCACCGTCAATGTGATCTGCTACGCCGAGTTTGACAACATCATTCAAGTGGACAAGGCGCGCAACGTCCTGTGTGACTTCTCCACCTAACATGGATACAGACCAGATAATCACCGTGCTGGAGAATGACCCAGAGACACGTAGGGTCTTTCAAGGGGTGTTCGCCCGAGATGTGTTTCCATTAGACCGTATGTATCCGGCTGCTTACGTTCTCAACACGGATCCGATGGATCGACCCGGTGAACACTGGGTGGCCGTGTACTTGACAGAACAGCAGGGGGAATACTTTGACCCGTACGGTCTGCCACCCTCCATCCCGATTTAACAGACTTCATGGATCAAGGCACAGAGACGTGGTGTTGGAACAGTCAAACGTTGCAAAGCCTGACCAGTGGCGTGTGCGGACAATATTGCTTGTTTTACCTGTACCATCGATGCCGGGGAAGACCCTTATCTACTATCGTACAGATGTTTGACGAGTACCCCCAGGCCGAGGATCGCGATGTACTCGTCTATGACTGGGCCGCCCATCATTTCAATGTACAAGCCCCGTTCTGGGCTTAAGTTAATGACAAGCCCCTTGTTCTGGGCTTCAATGTACAAGTCCCTTGTTCTGGGCTTCAATGTACAAGCCCCTTGTTCTGGGCTTCAGTTAATTACAAGCCCCTTGTTCTGGGCTTGAGTTTTCACGTGGTTGTTCTCACGTTGTTGTTGTTCACTGAATAAAAAAAAAATGAGATCTCACCAAAAACCCCTGTCTTGTGTGTTTTATTCCTAATGCATCAATGCCCAATGTGGAGATTCAGTCAAACTGAAATCAGTGGTGTAGGATGGGGCCAAAATGTAACCCATCAAGTTTAGAATGCAAGAGCACTATAGTAAAAAATAGAGAGCCAATGAAATCAGCCTACAGACCAAGTACGTGTTTTTGGTCTAGGTTTGGAGCGGCATTTCATTGAGGTACGTGTATACGGTGAGTGAAGAGACTCGTCCAACACGTATAGATTTGTTGATGACTATAAGTTCTAGGTAACCCATCAAGGTTAGAATGCAAGAGCACTATAGTAAAAATAGAGAGCCAATGAAATCAGCCTACAGACCAAGTACGTGTCTTTGGTCTAGGTTTGGTGCGGGCATTTCATTGAGGTACGTGTATACGGTGAGTGAAGAGACTCGTCCAACACGTATAGATTATGTTGATGACTATAAGTTCTAGGTAACCCATCAAGGTTAGAATGCAAGAGCACTATAGTAAAAATAGAGAGCCAATGAAATCAGCCTACAGACCAAGTACGTGTCTTTGGTCTAGGTTTGGAGCGGGCATTTCATTGAGGTACGTGTATACGTGAGTGAAGAGACTCGTCCAACACGTATAGATTATGACTATAAGTTCTATGAGCATAATGCATGAAAGTGGCTTTGAACACCGTATTAGCCAATCAGTGGCCTAGAATGGAGCCAAAGGTAACCCATCCATGTCCAGAAAAACATTATCCGGGTGTACAAGAACCCAGATGTAGGCGCGGACGTCAGCGAAAGCACACCGTGAGTACCCCAATTCGATTGGCTGATTGTTCGACCGCTGATTGGTTCTTTTTCTCGACCGCTGATTGGCTCTTTTTCTCGACCGCTGATTGGTCCAAATGGAACTGCCCATCTTTCCCAGGTTCATCTAGAATCCCCTTTTTTTGTGCTCAAGCTCTGACTATAGCGATGCCGCAACATTGTCTCATTGGACATTGGACCGTCTGACCTGGAGGTGACCCTTTGACCTTTTGACCCGCGTCTGCGCGCGCGCACTGCCGGGGATGACGCGGGATGACGCGCGCGCGCGCGCGCTGCGGGCGCTGGGCGGGCCAGGCCAGTGGAAAACACCCCGGCGGTTGAACATTGGAACTCTTGTGGGTTTGGAGGATGAACATACGGACGTCTAAGGGAAAAATTGGAACTCTTCTATGTTTGGAGGTAGTGTTTAGTGAAAACCCGGAAGTGACGTGACAACCCACGTGACCTGCGTATATACTCCTGTAAAATAGAGCCGATTTTATTTCTTTGGAAGGGGCAAGGTCAATAGGACTTGCGCTTTTTATACTACTAAACTGTGAAGTAGATTACATCTTACATAGGCCTTAAGGCCGTGATATGCATATGAAGTATTCTGGGGCATGGTCAGTACTTTCCAATTTTCCCTTCGTCTACTACTCGCCGATTTTTTTATTTTTTTTATTATTTATTTATTTATTTATTTATTTATTTCCTCGAGAGCTTTAAAATAAGACCTCACTCTACCCAATCGGGCCACTAGTGCTCCACCTAGACTCCAACATGTCCACCCCGTATGGATTTATACATACTAATATCCCAGTATATGAGTGTATATGGGTCTATATGGATCTATATGGATCTATATACAAGCCTACGCGGTACTTTCAATTTTTTTCCATCGTATTCTACATGATCAACCTCATAGCTCATAGTAAAAGCCATAAAAAAACCCGATCACCCCTATACCCATACAGGCCAAATATAGCGGACATGATCTTCGCCTGGGAATTGGTCTAGTCCGAGTTGTCTCCCTTGCACCAAAGCATATAGATGGGACTGTGGTTTGGCTGGCGCGATTATCCGGGCAAATTGACCTTGAGCAGCCATTTTGTTAGCGTTTTGTTAGCGTCCTGCATACGGAGGACGATTTCACTGATCATTGTGTTGTTTTCTGAGCTGGGGAACATTCTCTGTCGCAGTTTATAACGGAACTTTGTTCCTTTCGGTGTCCGCTGAGATGAATAATGTGACGAAACTCTGCACGATTCATCGCCTGCATGTATACCCGTCACACGTAGACTGTAATCGAGGGAGTGTGCTGTGTTGTGTTCGAGCGGACGCATAAATTTGTGTGATATCAGACAGGAAACGTGAAAATTGATATTCTTTCACAGATTTCGAAGTGTATACAGTTCTGGTGAGCTGAACGCAGCCTTTATGATCAGCGATTGAACGATGATGTAGGCCACCGAACAGGTTTTGTGGAATCAACATTCTGTAACACTCCCCCCTCCCTCCCTTGACTGGAGGGATTTTATCGGACATCTGCAGTACGGAACGCTATTTGTTGCATACATTCGCTTATCGTGGCAGTCCGTATAATTTGTCAATTTTTGTGTTTGGTTTCGTGAGAGAGGACGACATTGGTTTTCATTAGTGCAAAACTCCCGCTCCCCGACCCGCACCACAACAGTGAAAGCTGGTGGATGAAATTCTACTCCACGGGAACGGTTGGTGATACCCATATTTTTAGCATACGAATGCATCGTGATGAAGGCTTCATGGTGTGTTATACCCACCTAGGAAAAAACAGCCCCAGATCATCTGGACTAAACTCTTTTATCAGGTAAGCTAGACTTTAGTACTATACTTGCGTTGAAACCCATGCAGACAACCTATTCAAATTTCAATGCATTGGCAACATAGCGTCGCACGAAATATACGCGCCCCTGTTGACCAGGATTTTTTTATACTCCCACAACAACAGACAATTTGAAGACAATTTTCTAGCGGGGTGTTTTCTTGAACATAATTGCTGTAATATACTCTTCTTTTTGTGGACACTAAATATAGGGGAGAAAATGGCAACATTGTGACCAAACCATAACAGTTGACAACTGTAAAAATAGATACCGTGGCATAAATTAGAGAGAGCATTTCAGTACACCTCAAAAAAATGAAACCTGGACGGGTATCCTTCATCTCGAGGGGACGCAAGTTCGATTCTTGCTTTCATTATGTGAGTATGTGTTGGACATGTGATCTTTAAATTTTATTATCATCAATACACCTAAACGGTATAGTTCAACCCCACCCCAGCCCAACCGGTGCCCCTTCATGAATGCTTCACATTGATACCTCACTCGACCCCACTGGACCAGTAGTCAATCCCCTAGCTCCAAAAAGGCTATTTCCATACCCTTGGGTCACCGCGCATGCGCAGAATGACCCTAATTCAACCCCACACCCAGTCCATTAGATGCCCCTTCACGTAAGCTTCAATTTGATACCTCACTCGACCCCACTGGACCACTAGGGGCTCTCCTAGCTCCAAAAAGGCTATTTTCATACCCTTTTGGCCGCCGCGCATGCGCAGAATCACCCTAATTCAACCCCACACCCAGTCCATCAGATGCCCCTTCACGTAAGCTTCAATTTGATACCTCACTCGACCCCACTGGACCAGTAGTCAAGCCCCTAGCTCCAAAAAGGCTATTTTCATACCCTTCGGCCGCCGCGCATGCGCAGAATGCCGATAGTTCAACCCCACACCCAGCCCATTACATGCCCCCTCACCTAACCTTCAATTTGATACCTCACTCGACCCCACTGGACCAGTAGTCAATCTCCTAGCTCCAAAAAGGCTATTTTCATACCCTTCGGCCACCGCGCATGCGCACAATGCCGATATTTCAATCCCACACCCAGCCCATTAGATGCCCCCTCACCTAAGCTTCACTTTGATACCTCACTCGACCTCATCGGGCCAGTAGTCAATCTCCTAGCTCCAAAAAGGCTATTTTCATACCCTATGTGGGAAGTAAGTATCCGCCATTTTGTACCCACCTCCACACACCAGTGCACTGACTGACACCGGTGTGGAGGTGGGTACAAAATGGCGGCCTGTGTGGTTGTGGAGTGGGAAGTAAGTATCCGCCATTTTGTACCCACCTCCACACACCAGTGCACTGACTGACACCGGTGTGGAGGTGGGTACAAGATGGCGGCCTGTGTGGTTGTGGAGTGGGAAGTAAGTATCCGCCATTTTGTACCCACCTCCACACACCAGTGCATGCGTGAGGGTAGTGTGGTGGGAGGTGGTTACAAAATGGCGAACCCTAATGATAATGCCATTTTGTATCCACCTTCCACCATACATTTTTTGAGATGGGGTACAATATGGCATTATCATTAGGGTTCGCCATTTTGTAACCACCTCCCACCACACTACCCTTCATCAATTGACGTGGTGGGAGGTAGATACAAGATGGCGGCTTGTTTTTGTCATTTTTCCTGTTTTTTGTCCACCATTTTGAAACTCACCTCCCACATCCACAGCTGTTGTGGGAGGTGGGTTTCAAAATGGCGGCCTGTTTTTGTCATTTTTCCTGTTTTTGTCCACCATTTTGAAACCCACCTCCCACATCCACAACAAGCCACCATTTTGAAACCCACCTCCCACATCCATGACGTCACCCAAGGTTCTGCGCATGCGCAGTGAAGCGCTAGTTATTCAATTTACGTGTTGTATCTCAAATCCTACCCGTGACGTCATTACATCCGGGTGAATTTTTTCAACGCTTACGTTTACTATACTACTGATAGGCACACACCACTGAACGCCGGAAACAGAGGATGTGTAAATTAATAAGGCCAGACAATATAGGGTTCATACTCCATGTAAGGATCATGAGACAATGGCTACAATAGCATGCAAGTCTGGGGTCAACAATGTGTCTAGACTAGAGCCTTTTCAGCTGCACAAAGACTCAGACAATAGCTTCCTACATGAAGTATCTGCCCAATATAGACGCTCAAGAAAAAAGTCCCAAACAATGAAACAGATCGACAAATTATTCTGATCACTGATCAAGTCTGGTTTCACTTTCATTGGTGAAATTTATTCCATGTTAACAGCGGATTTGGCTGAATACACGGTTTGAGAAAAGTTGACTATGTTGTTAAAATCACAGTAATCCGGCCAGAACAAATGCTGTATTTTTCATATTATATGTTATGGGAAAAAACCCACATTAGTATAATGTTAATATCGATCTCGTTTGGAAAGTTTTCTCGCAACTCATCTCAGTACGCAAGCGAAGACTCACACGCTTCCTTCCCAATTTGCGAGGGATTATGGGAACGTTTTTTTTCTGAAATGTTCAGCGGCCTATTGCCAATACAGTCCTTGATCCATACAGTTGCCTGAAAATCACTGAATTTACACGTACTGTCAACCATGCGTGCTGTTTATTTGGGCAATGCAATGTTTATAGATGGTATGCACCTGTTTACCGTGTCAAGTGACAGGAAAATGTCGAAGAAGACGTTTGAGGGTAAACGATGAGGTGAGATGTGGAAAACGATTACATACTTATACAGCAAAATTCTGCCGTGTAAATGAATGCTCAGACAGTCTACATCAATGAGCTAGGAGGGAGTTAAAAGCCGCAGTAAAATTCAAACGTTGACTGTGTCTATACCTTGACACGACGGTCTGCCGACTATTTTGAACGACATGTACAATGCGACTATTGTAAGTTTGTAGCCAAGTAGTAGGAAGCCGTTAAATTTCTTAGCAAAACTGATGCTGAGTTTGTGCGGAGTGGGAGTGACGTCACGATGACGTCACGGATGACATCACATGCGGTCACGTGACATCCGTGACACATCCGGGTCAAAGGTCATGTAAAGGTCACTTCCGGTGACGTCATGTCCGGTCACGTGACGGCGCAACAAGGGTGATCTCTCCCCTATATACGGCTATGGTGAAGGTCCATTCTGGCGCAGTGGACAAAGTTTAACCTAATGGGAAACCCACGCATGGACATTTGCGGTATAGGGTGTGGCCCCTTGTTTTCTTCACCTCGAGCTGTAGAACACGATGGTAGGGGTCTCGAGGCCAAGCATTGAATTTTTTGGAAAAGTGACTGTGCGCATGCGTACTGGGTAAGTAGCGCTGGGGTGGACGTTTTAGGGTCAAGGTGGACCCCTAGTGTTCCGATGGGGCGTGTGAGGTGTCATTGTGAAACACTCGTGGGGGAGCGTCCAACTGGATGGGTGTGGAGTGGAACTGACGTCATTCTGCGCATGCACAGACAGGGAATTTTGGGAAAAGTGCGTTGGAATCGACGTTTTGAGGTCGAGGTGGACCATCCGTGGTCCGATTTGTCCGTATGAGGCCTTATTTTGAAGTTCTCTTGGTGTAGCGTCGGATTGGACTGGTGTCTAGTCTGGTTTCATCGTTCTGCGCATGCGCAGTCTGAACGTAGTTTACAAAGCAGGCATTTAGGGGTTCGTTTGTGAGTGATTGAGGGACCTTCCTTGGTCCAAATGGACCGTGTGGGGTATCATCTTGAAACTATCGTGGTGTAGACCACGACTTGGGGGATGGCCACGTCATTGGTGACATCAGTACGAGTAGTAGCGAAAGTGGGCGTTTTGGGGGTGCATGGGGAGTGTTTGAGCGATTGAAGGACCGTTCTTGGTCCGAATAAGTCGTTTGAGGTGTCAAAGTGAAGCTTTCGTGGTATAGACCACGACTTGAGGGATGTACATGTCATCTGTAACGTCATTGGTGACGTCATCAGTAAGAGTAATAGCCAAAGTGGGCATTTTGCGGGTGTGAAGGAAGGTGTTTGGGGTAGAGATGGACTATGTTTGGTCCAAATGACCCGGTTGGGTTATCCTAGTGAAGCTTTCGTGGGGTAGAGTCAGACTGGCGTGTTTTTTTATTGAAAGTCGCGCCAATCTGCGCATGCGCAGTTGGGGTGTAGTAAGTAAAATGGTCATTTTGGGGGTACGTGGGGGTGTGTTTGAGGTAGAGATGACCATTCTTGGTCCGAATTCGTCGTGTGAGGTGTCAAAGTGAAGCGTTCGTGGTATAGACCACGACTTGAGGCATGCCCACGTCATCTGTGACATCATCAGTAGGAGTAGTAGCCAAAGTGGGCAATTTAGGGGAGTGAAGGAAGGTGTTTAAGATAGAGATGGACCATCCGTGGTCCAAATGGCCCGTTAGGCGTGCCCAACCCCGTCTTAACCCTACCTGGCCTGGGCAGTGCCGTATGGCCCTCCCTACCAAACTTTCAGGGCTATCTCCGGAACCACAAACAATGTAGAGCTGAAACTCTGTGACTTTATAGTTTATCATATTGAGGTAATTTCGAGCCTATTTGCGTAACCCCCCCCCAGCAGAGGATCATGGGTAAATACAAGATGGCGGCCACGTGGGATACCAAAAAAGTGATATTTTTGTCATATTTCTTCAAAATTTCTGCTTTTCCGCGATGAAAAGTGTGCAAAAACTATTTTATTTCACATCACATTAATATTTACTAATTTATCATGCAGTTTTTGCGGAGAAATTGCATAAATAAAAAATTCGGGAAATCTGACTGAAAAATTCACCCAAAAATGCCGTTTTTGAAAATGACGTCACTGTGACGTCATCAAAGCGGCCATCTTGGATTTTCTTACATTTTCTGGCAGAGCTTGACCCAAGGGTACAGTGTGATAAGTTTCAGCCCCCTAGCTCAAGGGGTAAGAAAAAAAATAATTAGGGGGAGGGGCACCCCCCCAGGCCAGGACGTAAGACAGAACGGTCATCGCCACAACGTCAGGGTCAATAGAAGACCATTGTGAGGCCAGCGAACCGTCGCTGTTTCCGGCGTGAGCGCTCGTGGCCCATAGCCCGGGCATCAAGGATGGCTGTCATAGTCCAGTAGCGGTGGGTGATAGCACACCGCCCCATCGAGTGGACTCTGTCGAGGACCGCTTCTGTGAACTCTTCCAGGATCTGGCGTCGACCCTCGTTTTCGTCACCATCTTTAAACATGGACCGAACCACTGCTCGGTAACCCGTGAGTGAATTAACCACTGTCACATGCTGTAAAATACGAGTTGCTTAGGGGTGAGCCTCCATCATGACCTCATCGGCGGAACTGACATCATCGCACGCATGCGCACGCGCCTGGTGGACTCCAGCTAGGATCCAGGGGATTCCCCTTCTCTTGCTGTATGGCCATATCTCCTCCAGTACATGATACAAACGCTGGGGGAGCCGCGTTGGGTATGTTTACAATTCTCGTAGGCTCTTGTCCAATCATAAGCCATCATTTGAGAAAGTTCAATCTTCGGTCGTGTTCGACTTTAGGATACGCTTGCTTTTATGGACCTTAACGCCCGCCAACGCCTATCTTAACGCTTCAACGCCCTGGTGAATTAGCACTGAAGCTCTGATTTTCTAGATATTCCATGGAATTGTCACTAATTCATCGAAATGCAGTGACGCCCGTCAACGCCCGTCTCAACGTCTTAACGCGCTATCCTTATGCACTAACGTCCGTTTCAACAACTTAACGACCTATTTCAACGTGTGGAGATGTCATCTTGTAGCTCTCTGCATGTAGACGACAAATGGTATGGTTTTGTTGGAAGTCGCATCGTGCTACTCGGGGTTTGTTTGAGCGATTGACGGACCATCCTTGGTCCGAATGCGTCGTGTGAGGTGTCAAAGTGAAGCTTTTGTGGTATAGATCACGACTGGAGGGATGCCCACGTCATTTGTGACGTTATTGGTAACGTAATCAGTAGGAGTAGTAGCCAAAGTAAATATTTTGGGGTGCGTGGGGTGTGTTTGAGCGATTGAGGGACCATTCTTGGTCCGAATGCGTCGCTTCGTGTGGTGTAGACCACGACTTGAGGAATATCCACGTCATCTGTGACGTCATCAGTACGAGTAGTTGCAAAAGCGTCCATTTTAGGGGTGCAATGGAGTGCGTTTGGAGGAGATAATGGCCTTTTCCATCCAGCTACCTGGTAGAGTTAACTGTGTGTGCGTGTGAGTGCGTGTGTGTGTGTATCTGTGTGTTTGTGTTCGTGCGCACGCGCGCGCGCGCGCGTGTGTGTGTGTGTGTGTGTGTGTGTGTGTGTGAACATTGTGCTTAGCCGTCTCTCTTTCGGAAAACATGAAAGCTCTGAAGAGCCGTTCTTTTCTGTCGCTAAGACAAAACTGTCATTGCCACAGCGTCAGGGTCAATAGCACAAAGACCATTGTGAGGCCAACGAGCCGTCCCTGGTTCTCGCGTGAGCGCTCGTGGTCCATAGCCCGGGCATCAAGGATGGCTGTCATAGTCCAGTAGTGGTGGGTGATAGCACACCTCTCCATCGAGTCAACTCTGTCGAGGACCGCTTCTGTGAACTCTTCCAGGATCTGGCGTTGCCCCTCGTTGTCGTCGCCATCTGCAAGCATGGACCGAATCACTGCTCGGTACCCGCGAGTGAATTAACCACGGTAGAATGCTGTAAAATGCGAGTCGCATAGGGATGGGTCTCCGTCATGGCTCTGCAATAGTAGGAATGGGGGTGTGGGGTCCACAGGAACGTGTTTTATAGACGATGTCATATGTGCAGGCCGGGAATTGTAGAAAATGAGCACATGGACTGTGTACTGGTTCGACTCCAGCTTGAACCAGGGGGATTCCCCTTCTCTTGCTGTGTGGCCATATCTCCTCCAGTACATCATACCTTCGCTGTTTACAATTCTCATATGCTCTTGTCCAATCAGAAGCCGTCGTTTGAGAAAGTTCAATCTTCGGCCGTGTACGACTTTAGGATACGCTTGCTTTTATTGACAGTAACACAGTACCGCCAGCCAACGCCTAGCTTAACGCTTCAACGCCCGGGTGAATTAGTCCTGAAGCTCTGATTTTCTAGATATTCCATGAAATTGTCATTAATTCACCCGGGCGTTGAAGCGTT
>JAVTVY010053933.1:0-28164 GCA_036873755.1 Hanleya hanleyi
CAATAGTGGAGAAAGGGTAATTCAGGTGCACAGCGAGGACATGCCTATCCTTATACCCCTATACAATGGCCCAATGGGTGGGTGGACCTGTGGTGTGGTATATGACACGGAAGTGTCTGTGAGTATACAGGTCATGTGACTATGACGTTCATATGTGACGTCACGAGTAATAGAGAAAACGCAGAGTCGCTCGCAGACGCATGCAGTTGGGTGCATCACGCTCAAGCTGGGGAAGCCGCCTTGGGCATGTTTACACTTGACTTAGGATCTTTTCCGTGTATTGGACGCAACACTGTGTACAGTGTCCGGGCCGTCAAGTCTGTGACGTCCTGAAAGGGCGCGTGTAGTATGATTCGGTGTGGATTGTAAATACGGCGTGTTGGGGTCACATTGAAGCACTTGGGGGTAAGATCGGGGAGACAACTCTTTTCATTGGAATAGAGAAACTAGGACCAAAACTAGTTTTGACTTGTTTGAACTTTAAGGAATTGACATCATAACTCTGGGAAGTTCGATCCACACACACATACACTCACTCACACAGACATGCACCGATATCTGGGTCCCAATATCTTAACGCCCTAATGCATTCAAAGAGAAAGAGTCATCAACAACAACAACAACAGCAACAACAACAACAAAAATATGTGTATACGTAATAAGTGTATTGTCGGTTGCTCTTATCCAATTCAAAGCCGTAATTTTAGAAAGCCGTGTTTCCTCCTGTCCATTAGATGCAGTTTCAGCCGTCGAGTCTTCGAGCAGTCGAGGATACTGTAACATATCTTGGAACAGCTGTTTTCACATTTTGATTGCATTTTGCAGATTCTCTGTGGGTGGTAATCCCGTGTCATTTTCGGAATCAGTTGGTACTCTCACAGTATCTACTTCGGCTTCTCGCCCCTCGGTCTGTCTGTACTCATGTATGTTCTTTTGGTAACGCTTCATATCGTAGTATCTGGTGAACGTGCGTTCGAACTCAGAGCATGTTTAACCCATGTTTTTTAAGGTTAGACGTCGACTGTGTACGTCTTTCGGCTCGGGTTACTTTTATGGATGTAACACACAACACCCACCAATGCCTATCTTCATGCTTCAACGCCCTAGTGAGATAGCTCAGAAACTGATTTGTCTGAATGATCATTGATATCCCATGAAATTGACATGATTTATCGAAAGACGGAGACGCCCGTCAATGCCCATTGTTACACATCAACATTCGTCTCAACGCCTTAATGCCAATACGCCTCAATCCCCTATCAGAACGCCTTAACGCAATGTCGTAATGTGAAAGTGACGCCAAGACACGCACACACACACGCACACGCACACACACACACCACTCCTTGCCTACAAACTATAGGGTACCGGCGGCACCACCACGCGAGTTCACATGCTGGCGATGACGTCATCAAGAGTCCAGGGCCTGCGGTCAAAGTATGTGTTTACGATGAAGACACGTCCGCGTCATTTCATTTTGATATGGCGTTAATGCGTTAAGAGAGGGCGATACGGCATTGAAATGAGCGTTACGGTCTTGAGTCGAGCATTAAAGGAGTAACGAGGAGCGTTGACGCGCGTCACTTTTTCGATGACTTAGTGTCAATTCTATGTCATATCAAGTGATCATTTACACCAACGAGACCAGCGTTAATGTAGACGTTGGTGGACGTTATTGTGCGCAGTCAACGTTCGTTTGCGAATGCAAATTCACCAGACACTACCATATTATTCGAAACCAGAATAATATACATGGATACATAGGGACTGGGGGACCAGAAACCCATGCAGATAGTGAGAGTGTACCGGTTGATTCTGAGAGTCCACTGACTGATACTGAGAGCTTGCCATTGACAGTGAGACTATAAGCTTGCGGTTGCTGATATTCAGGCTACATCCCGTGGAAGCCTGGGTAAGGAAGAATAGGAACCCACCTTTTGGTATCGTACTATGACAGCCGCGATTAATACCCACGGTGCTTCGATCGAGTACGCCGGATAGGATAACTTACAATAGCCCAAATGCATCTCATATCAGGAAATCAGCGATGGCGATGTATCAAGAATAGAGCCTGCTCCCGCAAGAATTGGAGAGAGATCCCATGCATATGTCCATCGTGAAGACCGATATTTACTAAGTAAAGGGCATGGGGTTACCACCCACAAAGGCTCTACAAGATGCGTTCAAAATGCCAAAATAGCTGTTTCAAGTTATGGTGCCGTTACAGTATTCTGTACTGTCCGAAGTCGCGTGGGGATGGAGCAGAGCGAACGGACCGCAGGCAATGCGTCTGACGGACGAGAGCAAACGTGGCCGAAGATTGAACTTTCTGAAATGGCGACTTCTGATTGGAGGAAGTTAGACGACAATGCGTCTGATACATGGACAATACATTTGTTATGTAAACACACCGATAACAACTCTACCACCTTGAGGTGATGTGATGGACCGGATAACAAAATGTGGAATATGCTTGTGGTTGATGTTGATGAAATACATGCCCTATAATTCCTTTTCTATACTACTTCAGGGAGCGCATGCTATGACGGTCCGGGCACTATACACAACATATCGCGCATTGCGTCCAATGCACGGACAAGGGCATACGTGAATTATAAACACACCCAATGCGGCTCCTACAGTTTGAGCGTGATGTACCGTGATGTATCCGAGTGTGCATTCAAGCAACTCTGTGATTTTTATACTATTCATGACGTCACAGATGACATCAGAGTAATGAGACCTTTATAATCACTGACACTTCAAATGGCCATCTGGCGTTAAGCAACTCTTTTGAGGGTCGGCGGATTCGTAAAACTACAGAGGAAAAAAAATGTGGTCTTACAAACACCATACTGTGTGATCCCCAAATATGGCAAGCAGTGGTTGTATTGCTGTTCAAATGGAAAATATATCCGTCGAATATCCAGTTAAATAATTTTGGAGATGTCATACACGGGCAATTCTTCTAATATGGACCGCGGAGTATTCATAGTTGAGATAATTTGTGATATTTGGCCAATATAACACGTGTAGTGTTCGACTCGGTTATGCGAAGGTGCATTTGGTTATAAGTATCCTCGTTAATGTAGACATACATGTATATATCTTCTCGCTAATTAATTGCACCTTGTCTTTTCTTTTCTTATTTTACAGATGCCTTCACTGCAAGTGAGTATGTCTTGTGATTGCATATTCTTATTACAGTACTTCTAACGTATTACTTATTCGCATTCAGCCATTACATGTATAAGTTATACAACTCTTGATTCACTCTCTAAATTTAATGCAGGAAAATGCAAAAAATATCTTTCTTAGTAACAGCATTAATTTGTTGATCATAACCTTCGAGGAATGTGTTTGGCGGACAAGGCCAGAACATCTTTGCTTCTCGTAAAACATTGTGCTCCAAGCCCTGTTCATAAGAATATTTATGAATAACATTCTCCTTATTTGTAGTTCACGCATGCATTAGCGATCGCATTCTACTCGTTCAAATCAACATTGAGTAAATATTTATTGCTTTTATATACAGACCTTACTACACAGGGGCCGGATACTACGACGACAGAACCACCAACCACTACGACGACAGAGCCACCAACCACTACAACGACAGAGCCACCGACCACTACGACGACAGAGCCCCCAACCACTACAACGACAGAACCACCGACCACTACGACGACAGAGCCGCCAACCACTACAACGACAGAGCCACCGACCACTACAACGACAGAACCACCGACCACTACGACGACAGAACCACCGACCACTACGACGACAGAGCCACCAACCACTACAACGACAGAACCACCGACCACTACGACGACAGAACCACCGACCACTACGACGACAGAACCACCTACCACTACAACGACAGAACCACCAACCACTACGACAGTGGCGCCAACGACAACAACAGGTGAGTGGATTTGTATTGTTATTTTTCAACCAATAGCCTTTCAGGTTAGGGCCTCATCGATGAGGTTATGTGCATCCATCCCTGTCAGCTGGAAAACTACTTGACGACTTCACTGTATATACAGCAGAGATATGATGTACGTTAGTCTGGACTAACCATTGTACAAGCTGTTATCCAGGACCAATCCTTTTCTACCTTCACCTACAACTGCGAATTGATATCGTTCTGATTAAAAGCAGATCCACTCTGGAGCCATGCAGGCTGAATGTGGATCTGTTCCTAATCAGATTGACAGTAACTTTTCAAAATATCAGAAAATTCTCTATAGATTGTCTGGGGCAGGAAATAAAACAAAAATCGCTATATTTATCCAACACAAATGTACTTGGGGATATTGATCAACTTCGTAATTATGTAATTTCTTCATTCCCGAAGGTACTTCGGTTATTCCTCAATATCTTGAGATAAGTCTAACCGATCATCTTAAAACTTTACAATTTGCATCAATCTTAGATGTCACAGCTATGGTACCTTGTCCAGCATGTCTCAATCCTAGCTCAAAGCTACCCAACCAGAAACCATAATGTACAGTCGCGATATTGCCAAATATTGGCCCGTTTTCTCCATTTTCGTAGAATTACGTATTGTCTAAATTAGTTTTCAAAACGACCACCTAGAGTGAGCAGTTTCTTGATTGATAAATTAAAATTCTCAGGTAAAATGATGTCATGATATTTTAGATGAACAATTGAAAGACATCTGCTAACAAGACACATGTTGGCGAATGCGCGAGTGACGCCATTTTGAACTTATGATCCTCTGATTCTTGGGTTATAATAATAGTGTAAAAGTTAGCACAATACAAACAGTTATTAGCTTAGATAGTTTCAGTCATTGGTTTTTTATTGTTTGGAGACTATGGATAATGGTTCAGTCCCATAGTGGCGACCACCACCCCGCCCCCTCCTCCACCCACCCCACATCGAAGGTGGGTTAATATCCAAATTTTGGATGTTAAGTGCCTCCTACTGTCCTAAGGAAAGTTAGGACATTAGTGATCGAAGTTAACACAGCATGCCCAGACACAATCGTGGATTGTCCGAAAGTGCACAATCCTTCTATTTGATTTTATTTTTTTGTTATTTGCTCTGAGCCACCCATCTGTTCTGCGTGTAATTCTATATTATATTGATCAAAAGCTGCGTACCGGTATTCGTATAGATATTGTGTTTCTGACCTATTTATCTTTTATTTGTGCACATTATATTATGTTTCCATAGATCCGTTTGGGTGTATGAATACAACATATTATCCGTGGATATCGAACATCGAGACGTGCGGAGTCTGTGATCTGGGATCAAGTGCCTGTACAAACCCACTAGTAGAGGTTACACGAAGAAGTCCAGTTTATGACTCGGCTGACCTCCAGTGCAGATTGAGGCAATTCTGGGTTTGTGGTAGACCTTTCATCGTATTAGCATTGCGAATATCTCCCACATACATATAATTATATTATTACTCCTTCCCTATTCATAAGGACGATAGGTCAGATCTTGTGTTATTGATTGATTGATTGATTGATTGATTATTCAGTATTTTTATCAAAGTGTATACAAAAATAAATATCGGCTGTTAAATGCGGGGAATAAAGCCCCAGGGCGCTTGTTCTATCTCAAACTAATACTATTGTAAGTCGGGATGAGATAGGTATAAAAAAAGCGATCTTCTGATGTGGAGAAGGTGTATAAAGAAAAATAATAACAAATAGCCTTCTTGACTTTCTACATCATTCTATTCCGACTGCAGTTTCGAACTTTGCGTTCTTTTCAAGGAATATTGTACAGTTGCAATGACATGGGTTATATATACCGTAACGTGTGTACATTGTCCCCAAACAACAAATCTATGGTTACACAAGTTAAGACATGCTAATCTTGTCCATAGATTTTCTATACATTATTAAGCTATACAAGTGAGAACAAGAAACTAAGCTAGTAAGCTAAATTATAATACTAGCTGATTCATAGATAGAGAAAAGGATTAAGGCCTGTGGCTACCATTGAGAGGGGGGGCGCATTTTGTTAATAAACAGTATTTCTTTTACATCTAACAATGCCTGATTACCCTCAGGTACTTTGTAAAAAGGAAAAACCTTAAACGAAGGGGTTAGATGCAATGCGCATTCTCCGATATGCCGACTCACTGGCAGAAAACAATGGTTCGCATTATTGATCTGCTGCCTGTGTACTGTTAATCTTGAACGTAAATCAGTTGTTTGCCCGATATATTGTTTTCCACAGTTCGCACAGACAAGAGCGTACACAACAAATTTCGAATCACATGACATATTGAATTTGACCTCAAATTCATAATCTTGATGAGTGAACCTGATACTAGGCCCCTCTCTGAACAAACATGTGCCGCGTGCAGTATTTTCTTCAAGCTTGGGGCCTGTCTTTTACTGTTGATAATTGTCGAATTTGAGACAATATCTTTCATTCTAGGGCTGTTATTCAGCATACCTAAGGTATTCATCATAACGGGAAACACGTTATTATTATTGGGGTTGTAGGTGGTGACAAAAGGAATCAAGTTTTTACTAGCAACTTTTGGGAACTGAAATGGAGATAACGCTGCGTATCCGTGGGAAAACCCACGGATACGCAGCTTTATCTCCATTTCAGTTCTAATCACCCTAGACACACCAGGGAGAATATTCCGTACACATTAGCCAGACGGGTGTGTACTATTATTTCAGATATTTTGGTCCGAGACCAACGACTTATGGAATTGAAATCAGCTTTACGGCAAAGAGGCTATCCGGAAGGCCTTATCGATAAAGGGATTAGGAAAGCAACCACTCATCCCCTTTGTGAATTGAGACAGCCTTCCCCAAAAGTTGCTAGTAAAAACTTGATTCCTTTTGTCACCACCTACAACCCCAATAATAATAACGTGTTTCCCGTTATGATGAATACCTTAGGTATGCTGAATAACAGCCCTAGAATGAAAGATATTGTCTCAAATTCGACAATTATCAACAGTAAAAGACAGGTCCCAAGCTTGAAGAAAATACTTACGCGGGCACATTTTCCAGATACTGGATTGGATACACGGGTCTCGAAATGTAAAAAATCGAGGTGTGGTGCATGTATTCATATTATAGAGGGGCCTAGTATCAGGTTCACTCATCAAGATTATGATTTTGAGGTCAAATTCAATATGTCATGTGATTCGAAATTTGTTGTGTACGCTCTTGTCTGTGCGAACTGTGGAAAACAATATATCGGACAAACAACTGATTTACGTTCAAGATTAACAGTACACAGGCAGCAGATCAATAATGCGAACCATTGTTTTCTGCCAGTGAGTCGGCATATCAGAGAATGCGCATTGCATCTAACCCCTTCGTTTAAGGTTTTTCCTTTTTACAAAGTACCTGAGGGTAATCAGGCATTGTTAGATGTGAAAGAAATACTGTTTATTAACAAAATGCGCCCCCCTCTCAATGGTAGCCACAGGCCTTAATCCTTTTCTCTATCTATAAATCAGCTAGTATTATAATTTAGCTTACTAGCTTAGTTTCTTGTTCTCACTTGTATAGCTTAATAATGTATAGAAAATCTATGGACAAGATTAGCATGTCTTAACTTGTGTAACCATAGATTTGTTGTTTGGGGACAATGTACACACGTTACGGTATATATAACCCATGTCATTGCAACTGTACAATATTCCTTGAAAAGAACGCAAAGTTCGAAACTGCAGTCGGAATAGAATGATGTAGAAAGTCAAGAAGGCTATTTGTTATTATTTTTTCTTATATATATATATATATTTATCCTATAATATGTGAAATTTCCTTAAGATAGAACCATCGGATCATAATTTGATATTACACACGTTAGATATCGATTGGCAGCAATATGACTGGTCAATACCGTTTCATTCATGAGTCTCGTCTAATGAAAAGCTACAATCGATCGGACTAATTCGTTTACGAGCGACGTGGTCGACTTCTCCTCCAAAGTTGACCCAATAGTCGAGCAAGTGATCACGTATTATTGCAATGTTACACGCAGTCGAGAGATTTGGATTAACTCCCGTGTGAATAACTTGAAGAACATATAATTTTTGAAATCTGCAATATCAATTATGTTTAGTACTTATATTTTAATTTGCTGATGGGTGCTCCATGTGCATGAATGATCATTGTAAATGTAACCGAGTGACTGGTCTCCATTACTAACTCGATTCACCCGCAAACCCGCTGAGCGTGTGGCTCACTTGGTAGACTCTCCATGCCCCATATTCCCCCCAAAATACAGATTCTATAATTCAATAGAGCAATAGACAAACAATTTCAGTATAATCTGTTGCGAGGAGGTTGTATTGAATTTTGGGAACTGGGGCATGCAGAATCAAATATCCCCAACTGGATAGGGAAGGAAAACCTCTACTATAATATATGCCATGAAGGGATAAGTAAAGACAATCTTACCTGATGACTGTGCATTAATCCGAGTCAGTCGAAATTTATCGAGGAGAAACTTCACCTCAATATATACTGCGAAGAGATCAGGCAGAGAAAAACATATCTTCCGTCCGTCCTACAGATCGGCAGTCCGAGAGGGGAGATAACTCTACCTTAATCTGTACCGTGAAGAGATCGCGGATAGAAAAACTTACCTTTGGACAGTCCGACAGATCGAATCTGATAGATGGAAAGAAAACTGTGCTCTCATGTATATTGCAAAGGTATGGAGGAGAGAAAACTTAACTCGTGACAGTCCGAGAGTTCGAGTCATCGAACTTAATAGAGGAGAAGAAACTCTACCTTAATGTATACCGTGAAGAGATAACGATGAAAAAACTTAACGTTTGACAGTACAACAGCCCCACTGATCGAATTCGACCGATACTCTAATGTATATTGTGAAGGTATGGAGGAGAGGTAACTTACCTCACAACAGTTCGACATTCCGAGTCAACTAACTTTATAGAGTAGAGAAAACTCTGCCTTAATTTATACTTTTAAGAGATCGCGGAGAGAAAAACTTACCTTAACTTGACAGTACCACTAATCGAATTTGACCGAGGGGAGAAAGCTCTACTCTAATGTATATTGTGAAGGTATGGAGGAGAGGTAACTTACCTCACAACAGTGCGACATTCCGAGTCAACTAACTTTATAGAGTAGCTAGAGAAAACTCTACCTTAATTTATACTTTTAAGAGATCGCGGAGAGAAAAACTTACCTTAACTTGACAGTACCACTGATCGAATTTGACCGAGGGGAGAAAGCTCTACTCTAATGTATATTGTGAAGGTATGGAGGAGAGGTAACTTACCTCACAATAGTGCGACATTCCGAGTCAACTAACTTTATAGAGTAGCTAGAGAAAACTCTACCTTAATTTATACTTTTAAGAGATCGCGGAGAGGAAAACTTACCTTAACTTGACAGTACCACTGATCGAATTTGACCGAGGGGAGAAAGCTCTACTCTCATGTATATTGTGAAGGTATGGAGGAGAGGTAACTTACCTCACAACAGTGCGACATTCCGAATCAACTAACTTTATAGAGTAGAGAAAACTCTACCTTAATTTATACTTTTAAGAGATCGCGGAGAGGAAAACTTACTTTAACTTGACAGTACCACTGATCGAATTTGACCGAGGGGAGAAAGCTCTACTCTCATGTATATTGCGAAGGTATGTAGGAGAGAAATTTCTCCACACGACTGCCCGATAGTGCGACAGTCCTAGTCATAGAGGGGAGGAAGCTCTACCTTAATTTATAGGCTAAGGTGAACGTATCGCGGACAGAAAAACTTACCTTCAGACAGTACGACGGTCCAACAGATTGGATTTGATAGAGTGGAGAAAACTCTACTCTAATGTATATTGCGAAGGTATGAAGTAGATGAAACTTACCTCACGACAGACGAAAATGCAGCAGTCCGAGTCATTGAACTTTATAAAGGGTAGGTAACTCTATCGTAATTTATACCCAGAAGAGTTCGCGGAGAGAAAAAACTTACCTTTTGACAGTACGACAGTCCGACAGATTGAAGTTGATACAGAGGAGAAAACTCTAATGTATATTGCGAAGGTATGGAGGAGAGGAAACTTACCTCACGACAGTTCGAGTCATCGAACTTTAACTTTTACAATCAAATTCAATCTGTCGGACTGGCGTGCTGTCAAAAGGCAAGTTTTTTTCTCCACTATCTCTCCTCCGTATAAATTAAGGTTTAGTTTTCCCCCTCTATAAAGTTCAATTACTCGGACTGTCGCACTGTTGGACTGTCGTGAAGCAAGTATTCTCTCCTCCTTACCATTTTTCATTTTTCCTGTTTCTGTCACAGAAAACTGCCTATCGGAACAGAAAGTGTAATAGGTCATTGTCAACCTCAAATGTATCAAACTATGCACAACTGATTCCAGGAGAGCAAATTAAATACCTAATAATTTCTTTGCTAACACATTTCGAATCACTATATAGTCATATTTGGCTACAATGACATTCTCTCGCTCAAATGACCTGTTTTACCTCCTTACGTAGGTTTTGTTTTACGCCCCAAAACAGGGGACTTAATATTCTTTCTGCCTGTCATTCTGCAGTCACGCCTCCAATCAATATGCAAAGAGGAATGACCTAATCGAGTTTGTCTTGTCTACTCAATATATTCCGAAGCACTCAGTCGATCGACTTATATCTCAAGAAAAAGGAAAATTACAATACTTTCAACTTGAGTAATAAGGAAACTCTGATTCCCTCTGTAAATCCAGTTTGATCTCGATATTTCAGTGTAATTTGATTTTGCATCGGTACATTACACCATTCGACTGCACAATACGCAATCACATTGGTATTAAGTGACTTATCAATGCTCCGGAAATTCCACAATTATAATCCACATCTTTGTTGTAACATGACCTCCGTACTTTAAGTAGTTTGATTGTATTTCGATCCTGTTTGCAACCTACACTCCCCCCCCCCACAACCGCAGCCCCTAGTTCCTAGTGCAATCTTGAACGTAGAACAACTGGGCTCACTCGATCTACGTTCAAGATTGAACTATAAAATTCCGATCAGTCGCAACCCGGTAACGATGACTGACAAGGCTTAATGTTTTCATAATAAAGTTATTTCTGACGGATTTAATAACATCTTAGTTTATCTAGTTTGCGATGAATTTATTCGCCGAGTTTGTGATGCAAGTTTTACAGATCCTCTTAGAATTCAGGGCCCTCTACTTTTAAACCGTCTCATATACTCACTGCGCAAGTCTATGCACCTTGGTCTCGTTGAGAAAATTATTGCGCGCAATATTTATATTCAGCTGACGACACGAAACACTGGAAGGACTATTTGGCATCATTTAAATTATGGGATAAATAGGACCTCCAATGAGTGTCTCGCGATGTCCAAATTATTAAACTCGAGTTGTAATTTTCATATCTTCTCCGTCAAAGGCTGTTAAGATATGAAAATTGCTACTCTATTTGAATAAATTGAATAAGATGAGACACTCATTGACTGATGCTTGATGCCGACTTATATACTTGTGAATAGATGATCGAGCTGTCGAAGCTGTACGGATATTTACATTAATCCAGCATCTTGTTTTCAAATCTCTGACAATTCTGACTATATTCGATGCTTTCTGATAGATTTCGTTTAACGTTTAGCGGAATGTATAAAAACTAAACGACCATAAATGAAACGATATAGCCATTATCCGTATCCGTTGCTAGGTATAGAGACCGCTCACACTGGTGCAACTAATCTTAGCTTTCAGCTCAGAATTATTGGTTCTTCTTTGATTCTTGATATCACCAAATATGGTCCTTTGACTGCCGCTGATGTGGAACCGAAATAAACACATTATTCAGAAATTGATGATGCTGGATCTGACGCTTGCATATTATATATTTTCGGTTGTATGAATTGAGACAGGATATCTCACAGAAAACTATCTCTTTGGTGAGGGAATTTTGAGAAGAAGATCTTTTTCTCGTTGCAGATTAACGAAGAAGGCCCCTGTCTCACAGGACCAGAGGCGATAGTATCAGCTGTTTATCAGAACTGTGTTTCAGTTATCTGCCCCTTGCCGGTGGGTGGAATTCCAACAACGCCCGGAAGAATGATTGCAGGATATCTGGTTTCCGTCAGCAACATGAACCAGCAATGGGGAACTGAATCGCTCTATATACCTCATGATACAAGTTGTGTCACGTGCACTACTTGTACATCTTGTTCCAACGGAGTGCAGAACCCTACGTGCACATGGGCCGTAAGTATCCTCATGTATTGATTGTCTTCTTGGTTTCTATACTTTGAGTGAGTGAGTGAGTAGGATTTAACGTCGTTTTCAACATTGTTTCAGTCATATCACGACGGTGCCTACATGTGCCAGAACACGAGAGTGTCCACAGTTCCTATTATTCTGGACACTGATCAGCCCAGTCAGTACAGCACCCGGTCACCCATCCAAGTTCTATACTTTGATTGACAGCTGACAATCAACAAGCTTACAATGAACGATTAATATGTGAACAAACACCCAGATCATTGCAACTGCAGGTAGTCCATGTGGGGTCTTCAACATCGTCATCTACTTTACATAATTTGAACAATCAGATTTTATTTCATGATTTTGAATGGGAGTGTCAACATTACGCCGCCATCAAGTCATTAAATTGCGTACACTTCGCCAACAATAAGCTGGCTGGCGATATCTGATAATTTACGGTATACTGTTCGGCTTCATTCGGCGGAGAACAGGCTCGAGAAATCTGATAAATCATAAAAATGATTACAGGGTTTTCCTACCACTTCTGAAACATATATAGTTTGGGCTTACAAACGTACGCTCATGGACAGCTTTTGCCACTGACGTCCCTACTCAACAAGGAGAGTAGGGACGTCAGTGACACAAGCTGTTTATGAGTGTATTACAAAAGATTCAGATATGAATAACTTCCGTATCATCCAAGGCGGTGTTGTAGATCTGTAATTTTGAACAAGTAGGACCTCACGTCACTCGAAAATGGCGGGTCACGTCGATAGAGTTTAATTGATTGGCTGACGACATCACGCGGTGTTGTTCTCTGGGGATTCCCCTTATAGTTGCCGAAAGTAGACTGAAAATGGACATGCACGCTTCCAGGGTCCGTCTTATCGCGTATAGATGACCCAGATAGTTACAGGTTGCGATCAGGTGTCAGCGGCGGAGGTGTCATCACAATCCGCGGTTTGAGGTACCGTATGTGCCAATCCAACCCCGCGTTCTGTAGTTTAACGGAAGTATCAACGTTACATCACGATAGAAGATTTCACAGAAGAGTGAAAGATGTTTCACATGAGACGTGACTGTGCTTGGGCAAGTGTAGCATGTGTAACCTAGATGAACATGTACTACCATATTCAATATCTGTTAATAGTTTTCGTCAGTGTCATTTGAAATGGAAACGAACCTAATAATATGATACGTCCTTGACAATGTTGGAAACCTACCGAACAAGAAAGCTCTTGCCAACAATGAAATCTTCCGAATATCTAAATTCTATCACTATTGAATTATTCCTAACACATTTAACCCTTGCCAATATTGAAATCATCCTAACGCCTAATCTCTCGCCAACATTGAAATCCTCCTAACAGTCAAGTCTTTGTCAATACTTAGGTCTTTCTGACACCTAAGGTCTTGCCAATGTTGAAGTCTTCCTAACACCTAATCTCTTGCCAATATTGAAGTCTTCCTAACACCTAAACTCTGGTCAATATTGAAATTGTCTTAACGTCTAAGCTCTTACCTCCATTGAAGTCTATTTAGCCGTTCTTACCAAATTAGTGAAGCCATTCTACCATTCCCGTTAATTTCTTCCTGAAGCATAATCTCTTGACAACAATGATTTCATAGTTATGCCCTAGCAATTGACAATATTTAAGAGTCTCTAACTGTGGACTTCCGTTCAAGATGACTCATCTACATGGGCCGTACAGATCTATTCGGCTATAAAACAACCATCCCCAGTTTCTGTCCTCTATTTGTATCGAATTCGAAAAACAGTTTCATAGCCGTGTAGATATGATGTCACTGTAGTCCATCTTCGAAAAACAATGGGCGATTGGATTTCCAAAATATACAGCCATATACGGCCATGTGCTGATAACGTCCTAAGCTGGTCACCATATCGAAACCCCAGTGAGAAGACCTAAATCTTACCAGGCGACGTGATTCTCAAAAACGAAAGTGCAGCAGAAGGGCCTGTCATCTTTTTGAAAGAGCTGGAGATTGACCTGATTAAGTTTATTTAAACAGGATAGGCCCGGCATTCCGTCTCTGGATGATTCTGATGGCTTTCACAGTGGCACAACTCCGTTAATCATGACTTCAAAAACGCCGCCCGGTTCCAAAAAGACGGCAAGACGAAGGGCTCTGTTTGGAGTGGAGAATACGTGTTTCTGGACAGCTGGGTTAATACTGTTTCGTGTCTTTTAACATCATGGTGATTGATCTGGACCGTTTAGCGTGTACTGTGTGTAGCAATTTCGGTCTCCCGATTTCGTATGAGACTGATGAGGTCCTTTATAAATTAAGGTTTTTAGCTGTAGGACATTCGGGCCCTGGGTCAAACAAAGTTGCCCAGAGGATGGTTCCTGGTTCACGGGATATTACAGGCAATGTGTTGGAGTTAGATATCTTGGACTGTTTGATGTAGATTTCTCCCAGTACTATCATCCTCGAGTTAAAGTTTCGGTTCGCTGATTTCTGGACATTGTAAATACGTGCACTGTGTCTCAGTTCTTTAAGGAGTATGGCAAAGTACATGTTCAGTCCATTGACAGTTGTTCAACGCCGTCTTTCAGTTTCGAGCAGGACGTCATTAAAGTTGTCTTTAAATGTGACAGTGAAACAGTAGATTCATTTACCCGTATGCGGATAATCATGCGGTCCATTGTTAACCGCGTGCCTCAGTGTTGGCGCTGTTGAAAGTAGGTCACCCCCGGAAATGGTGTGTATGGTTTGTATGACTGTCAGTATCTTCACTCTGATTTGTGTGTGTGGTCTGTATGACCGTCAGTATCTTCACTCTGATTTGTGTGTGTGTGGTCTGTATGACGGTCAGTATTTTCACTCTGATTTGTATGTATGGTCTGTATGACCGTCAGTATCTTCACTCTGATTTGTGTGTGTGGTCTGTATGACCGTCAGTATCTCCACTCTGATTTATGCGTGCGGTCTGTATGACCGTCAGTATCTCCACTCTGATTTGTGCTTGTGGTCTGTATGACCGTCAGTATCTACTCTCTGATTTGCGTTAAAGGTCTGTATGACCGTCAATATCTCCAATCTGATTTGCGTGTGAGGTCTGTATGACCGTCAGTATCTCCAATCTGATTTGCGTGTGTGGCCTGTATGACTGTCAGCATCTCCACTCTGATGGCTCCTGTCTGGCTTTTTATATTTCGTCCTTATAATATCTATTTCTGGTCTGGCTAGCTGCCATGGTGAAACTGGTAAGAGCTTGTTAGGTAAAATTTGACTAAGCTGCTGCAATGTGTGGTCTCATACGAATTCCAAGAGGTGGAATAATGGAGGGTTTGGTAGTTTAGTTCTTCGAAGTTCTAAAGGAGATACATCTGCTTCGACATATAAGCTTTCTCTAGATGATGCTATGAACGCTTCGAGGCAAAGTCTTAGTCCAACAACAGCTGTTTTTTGTTCGCGATTACGTTGTCTATATGTAAATCCACTGACTTGCAGTGTTGAATCATAACGGAAGCATTCCGTTAAATGGTGTTCTTTGAACTTTAACATATACTGTCAAATATCAGTGTTGAATATGTCTTGGTGGTGGATTAGTTTGCTAATCGACAGTGTACCCCAAGAGCGAAAGCTGGTTCACTGCTGCTTTCTGTACCAGCAAATATAGATGGACATCATAGCGTGGGCTATTGATAGGGAGCTGTACAATATAGCAAATCTTGTACATGCTTCTATAATTGACTGCCTTATAGACTTGCTGATATTTAGATACAGGTAAGCTGATGACTTTCTACACACTTACTTATAGATAGATACTGGCTTTGGTCAGTGTCATCGCCACCTCTTCATAATATTGTACATTATCTCACAGTAACGGGTGTCGTAGTTTACACACATTCCTTATCCCTGTTAATCTGCAGTCTAGTCCCAAGGATGGAAGCCGACTACGCTCCCGTCCTTAGTATTAACAATGTGATACAATAAAAGGGAGAGTTCCAAAGTTGCAACCTCGTGTCGCATTCCATCGCCTGTGTGATGTAATATATCCTACTATAGACACCTATGGCATTATAGCTCTCATCCATATTTACTAAACACTGAGTCGTTGCCTCGACCTCGGTTCCCTGACCGCGGCCATGCCAGGAGGGTCGCTGTGATAGAAGGATCGCCGTCACAGCCGAAGAGTTGCTGTAACTAGGGTTGCTATCGCAACCACGCAGAGACATCTGGGGACTGACGTGTCAAGGTATGGATTTCGGGTGCCTCGCAACCGGGCAGCGATATTAGGGTACAGCAGGTTTCAGGCAGGGAATGGATTCCCCAGCCGGAACTCGAAGACTAACAACGATACCTGGTCCCTCACAAACTCTGTACAGAGATACAATGCAGATAATAGCATGTTCCATGTAGTCCAGATTAGCTACGAGCGGAGGAAGCCCTAGGACGACGAAATGATCCAAGACGATAATCAGTCTGAACGAGAATATGGCTAGTCGTTGCTACTCGCGCCTTAGATAGGGTCTTCCTGGATAATTATGTTTTATCATCGTACAATTAGAGTAAAGATAACCGAACTCTCCTTAGAGTAGGAAACTCCATCATTACAGTATTGTGTCATATCGAGTAATTGTTGACTTATGTTATCGGCCTTGGTTGTCTCCACATGTCTGCAATTTTAGCCCACCATCATCAGCGGTTCAAATCGCTTTTCGTCCGTGATCCGTCGTCCGTCCGTCCGTCCGTCAGTCCGTCCGTAAACAATTCTTGTTATCGCGATTACTCAGGAACTACTGCATGGATCTTTCTCAAATTTGGTACACGGGTTCCCCTTGGGGCCTAGTTGTGAAAGATAACTTTTTTGGTCCGATTCGAAAATCCAATATGGCCACCAGGCAGCCATCTTGGATTTCCCCAAGAAACCTTGTTATCGCGATTTCTCAGGAACTACTGCATGGATCTTTCTCAAATTTGGTACACAGGTTCCCCTTGGGGTCTAGTTGTGAAAGATAACTTTTTTGGTCCGATTCGAAAATCCAATATGGTCACCAGGCAACCATCTTGCATTTCCCTATGAAACCTTGTTATTGCAATTTCTCAGGAACTACTGCATGGATCTTTCTCAAATTTGGTACACAGGTTCCCCTTGGGATCTAGTTGTGCAACATACCTTTTCTGGTCCGATTCGAAAATCCAATATGGCCACCAGGCAGCCATCTTGGATTTCCCCATGAAACTTTATCGTCATTTCTCAGGAACTACTGCATGGATCTTTCTCAATTTTGGTACATAGGTTCCCCTTAGTGTCTCGATATGCAAGATGCCTTTTTCGGTCCGAATCGAAAATCCAATATTGTCACCAGGCGGCCATTTTAGACTTCCCCATGAAATTTTGTTATCATCATTTCTCAGGAAGTACTGCCTGGATCTTTCTCAAATTTGATACACAGGTTCCCCTTGTGGTCCAATTATGCAAGATACCTTTTCTGCTCCGATTCCAAAATCCAATATGTCCATCAGGCGGCCATCTTGGATTTCCCCATGAAACTTTGTTATTGCGATTTCTCAGGAACTACTGCATGGATCTTTGTTAAATTTGGTACACAGGTTCACCTTGTCGTCTAGTTGTGCAAGATACCTTTTCTGGTCCGATTCGAAAATTCAATATGGCCAACAGGCGGCCATCTTGGATTTTCCCATGCAAATTTGTTATCGTTATTTCTCAAGAAGTACTGGATGAATCTTTCTCAAATTTGGTACACAGGTTCCCCTTATGATCTAGTTGTGCAAGATACCTTTTTCGGTCCGAATCGAAAATCCAATATGGCCACAAGGCGGCCATCTTGAATTTCCCCTTGAAACATTCTTACCGTGAATTCTCAGGAAATATTTCATGGATCTTTCTGAAAGGAGGTGTTTGCTTTAGATGGATATTTTTCCCTTCAGAGTCGCACTCTGTTACTCTATTGTCTCGCTCCGAGCCGGCCAGTAAATTGTGACGTAATGCTCAGGTATTCCTCAACTCTTTGTCAGCAGACGAGGCCAGTCTAATGGGAAATTCTGGTTCATATTCTCATACGGTTACCATTTGTATTTTCATGAACGACCCAGATATTTACGAACAATAATCAGTTATATTAATATATAAACCGACTCGAAAACTGAAAAATCGCTGCCAAAATTTGAGCGAACAATGATTAAGGAAGTTACTGGAAAAAGACAACGTATTGGCACATGCATAATCACTTGGGAAAGCAAGCGTCACCACTTGTTGATCATAATTTCCTTAAAAAGGCCTTGATATAAGACAAGTTTAACATTATTATAAGTTTTAAATTCATAGTTACAACTTTCCGATGTCCTAAGACGAAATTATATATGTGTAACAATTAATATTTTGCTAAGCTGGATCGTCAGAATATTCAAATACTGAACAAGTGGTCTGACTGTGTGTGTGGAGTTGTTCGTGTGCAATTCTATTCACGAATTATAATAAAATACGGGACTATGTGCGTAAGGGGTTCGCTGTCTTTATTTCACGCCACTATTGCACTTTAAAGTCAAAAATGAAGATGGGAGAACAAAGGAATAAAATTGAAAAACAAAAATCGGGGATTTGGGGATTCGAACCTGAATGGTGGTTTTCTTTTAATCCGTAGTCCGACACTGTAACCATTCGGCCAAGCGGCTTTACAATTATCAACTTGAGGAATCATGTGCCGAATGGCGGTGAACTACACCCTTTCAGAGCATAACAAACGTTTTGACATATTTCAATATTATGAAAATATGACAGCTTTAACCGAAACGATTTTTCAGCATCATTTTGGATCAAACCGACCACATTTCGATATGTAAGACTCGTTTTGGTTAGAGGTGTGATATTTTATGTATGGAGGGAATTCCCTTCAAGAATATCGCCAAAAATTGCAAAACCAAACAAATGCTTATTTTCTGATACTCGTAATATTTTTTTGACAAATCTCTTCTCTGCGAAAAGTGAGAATATGAAAATTCAGTATTTTCTCTCTCAAGCTAATAGCTTTCAAAGTAAACGAGAGGAAATTATATTTTCGGTTTATAAACACAACACACTAAGGAAAAAAATACGGGCAAACCGAACACCTCCTTTGGTACACAGGCCCCACATGGGGCCTAGTAGTGCAATTTTTTGGTCCCATTCGAAAATCCAAGTTACGCTTCAAATTAATTCGGTATTCTCGAGTTGTGATGTTGCATCACAAGAGTCGGCGGATCAAACGGTGGGGCATATTCTATATATTGACTATATAGAATATCCATACCTTCACCTTCCATATCAAGGAGTTCAAATAATTCGGAATTAAAATGTATTTCTTCAAATTTTAAATCAGCTTTCTTTAGTCCATGCAGTAGCAAGTGAACTGTTTCACCCTATCGTCTGCCGGTGGGTCGGCCACATGAAGGGACGTCACTCTTGTGACTCAACGTCACAACTCGACAACTGTAGACTACTGCACGTTTTGATCCAAGGGAGATAATCAGGATTCAAGCACTTTCAAAGTTTCAACATTACTGCGCGGACCGGATCCCTTCAGTATTAAGTATTGTACCATCTTACTATTTTCGAGCATGGTATCTTAAAAGAGATATCTCAAACTAGCCCAATAAACAGAACAGAATTAGCATTCGTTCCTAATTATAAAATCTTAAGTATGTTTCATAGCTCATGCAAAAAGTGTCAAAGATATTGGTCTTCGCTTCCACTACCCAATGATGACACGTGCAAAAAAAAAATAAAAAAAATACTACAAAATAAAGGCGAAGGATCCTCCGTACATGTACATTCACTTTCAGACTAACTTTGCTCATTTCTCTTGTATTATAACAGCCGACATAAGTACAGTTTCTAGAAATCTTGAAACTCCTGAAACTTAGATTATATCTTGGTGTTTTTCAGTGGCCTTTTTCGATCTTTTTCGCTCAGATTCGAAATTCTGTAAACAAAATTACAATCAATCGTTTGTTCTTAGTAACAATGGACAAAAAGATCCTCTAGTCATTAGCTTACAATTATCGGACAATGGTGGGCGCCAAGATCCTTCAGGATCTCTCGTATTAAACGCCCTCGCTAGCCACGACCAGTGCCCGACTCTGTTCGCAGCAGCCTGACAAATTGGCCTGAATTGATTACTTCATGCAATAGACGATCCAGAAGGGCTGAGGCCGCCTTACATTCTCGAATTGCGAAGGACAACGGTCAAAGGGTTACCCAGATTTCGCAGTCATGTAGCATTATCACATCACAAACCTAACAACAGCATTAGGAAGTGCTGTGGTGACACCTCCCCATTGTTATATCTCCAAATATCTAACATCCCCATCGTTTTGTCTCCAAAGTCTAACCATTCGAAGTACACGAAAAACTCGGCAAGGGTAGCACCTCTAAGACTTAACTAATTTATATCAGCATTAGCTTTCTTAGATATAGAGCGTGCTTCCCCAGATCTGAAGAAGTAGATCTATATCTACGAAAGCTCATGCTGAGAAAGTAGATTCTATATCTACGAAAGCTCGTGCTGAGGAAGTACATGTAGATTCTATATCTACAAAAGTTCATCCCTGAATAAATTAGTGTCTCAAAGGTGCTAACCTTCCGGAGATTTTCATATTCACCAGACTAACACGGCTACCCTACCTCTTCACTGAAATAAATTGGTCATTAGCGTACAGGAAGGGGGTGAGTCAAACAAAATGTCAACCTGTTGAGGTTTTTTTTATCTCTGCACTATATCCACTCTGGGTAAGTTTATTTATGGACAAATTTGGCACTCATGAAATGGACATTAGTGCGGAACAATTTAGATAAATTAACAAAAACAAAGGTGAACATTTTATGACTCACTCTGTACTCTACCCTATCACATAATCGCAACAGATATTTTGACAGTTTAGAGCTGTGCATTGCACAGGCCAGATTTTCCGGATCATACTTGATTCATAACTTTGTTTCTTGTTTATTGTAGAACGACACCTGTGTCATTGACGGTTCATGCTACACGAATGGATTCATAGATCTTGCAGGCATGTTTTGTAGAATCTGCAATACGTCGAGATCCACAACAGAATGGAGTCCAAACCGTGAGTGAGACTGAAAAACATTAGTTTTCTAAGTCACACTGAACAAAGTTGGCGTTCCCCTTCGCTTTCACGAGGGTGTACAATTTCAAAGTGACAGATAGTTATTCGTGGTGGTATATTTGGGTTCATGAAAACGCCACGGATGACAGTTAACTTCTGAAAGATTGTCCTGGCTCAGGTTAGAAACTGGTATTTCCGCGTCCACCGGGTTCCACGACCTCATTCCAGTAAACATTCCAACAGTTAACTGACATATATTTATTCATTAATTATTTCCTGTCATTATTAGCCCAATTTAACATCATCTGCTACATTCTTCGCCTTTTTTTTAATTTTTTTTATTTATTTTTTTTTATATCGATTTTCGCATCTATCTCATTCCAAACGGAAAGCGGGGTCAGTTCTGATTTCGAAAGTATCTTGAATAAATTGGTCTAATTACGAAGGGAAAGTATGCATTAAATAATATATGTGGGTAAGTACATGTGTACTGCTTACTGGAATGAGTTTGCTCAACCCCTTGGTGGGGCAAAAATCCGCTTTTTGTGGGGATAACTCACTAACCCAGCCAGGACAACCTGCCAGCCAGCTTACCGTCGACATGGTCAGGGGAATGAGTGAGTGAGTGAGTAGGGTTTAACGTCGTTTTCAACCTTGTTTCAGTCATATCACGACGGTGCCTACATGTGCCAGAACACGAGAGTGCTCACAGTTTCTATTACCCTGGACACTGATCAACCCAGCCAGTACAGCACCCGGTCACCCATCCAAGGGTCCATACTCCATGTAAGGGAGCACAAGATTGGGCTATTAATTACCCCTCTTTGTAAGGCGACAGTGTAAAAACGACACTTTGAAAGATATGTATATTATGTAGTTTGTCTCGATAGGGGCATTACCCCCTTCCATAAGACGACAGTGTTAAAACGACACATGTAAGGTACATGTACCAGGACTATTCTCCTCCCAGGACGATTTTCTATAACGACACTGTAAAACGACACATTCACTGAATCATCTAGCCAGGCTTAGAAATATTGTCAGGGCCATTCTTACTTGTAAGAGAAGAACCATAGTCTAAAAACGACACTTTGAAGGCGATGTATATTTTTAAGGCGACAGTCTAAAAGCGACACTTCATCAGATATGTTTATTTCATAAAGCGACAGTCTATAAACGACACTTCATCAGATATTTATATTTCATAAAGCAACAGTCTAAAAATGATATTATTTCTGTATACTTTCCATGATGGCACAGTGTGTGGACACTCACCTTGAAAGATGACAGTTTGAAAGATATGTTTCTCTCGACAGGGGCATTATCCCCTTCCATAAGACGACAGTGTTAAAACGACACATGTGAGGTACCACGACTATTCTCGTTCCACAACGATTTTCTAGAACGACACTGTAAAACGACACTTTCACTGAATCATCTAAGAACTGCCATGCTTAGAAATATGGTCAGGGCCATTCTTACTTGTAAGATGACGACAGTCTAAAAATGACACTTTGAAAGCGATGTATATTTTTTAAAGCGACAGTCTAAAAGCGACACTTCATCAGATATGTATGTTTCATAAAGCGGCAGTCTATAAATGACATTATTTCTCTATGCTTTCCATGATGGCACAGTGTATGGATGCTCCATAAGACGACAGTGTTGAAACGACACATGTGAGGTACCAGGACTATTCTCCTCCCACAACGGCACTGTATAACGACACTTTCACTGAATCATACAGCCGTGCTTAGAAATATGGTCAGGGCCATTCTTACTTGTAAGATGACGACAGTCTAAAAACGACACTTTGAAAGCGATGTATATTTTTTAAAGCGACACTTCATCAGATATGTATGTTTCATAAAGCGACAGTCTATAAACAACATTATTTCTCTATGCTTTCCATGATGGCACAGTGTATGGGCACTCACATTAAATGGAATATAGCAGCTATACTCTCAAATATTTTGTCAGGCTTAATTTATACCCCAGATGACGATACATGTACATTCCACCCACATTTACACCAAATGAAATAACATACTTTTTTTTATTCCAGTATTAATATTTAATCTCACAAATAACACACGTTCATCCTCCAGTGATAAAAAAAAACATGTGTAGCGGCTTTCATAATCATCCAGTGACAACTTAAGGAAACTTTGTATGTAAACATGTCCATGTGCATTTCAGCTAAACCAAAAACTCTATTCTTACATTTTAACATTGGAGCACCCATACAATATCCCCTGAGGCAGTGCTCATTGCTGGCTGCAACCCTCTTACTTCATGGAATACTCCACTGCCATATTTTTTTTTATTTCAAAACACTAAACATTTTTGTATGCTTTCAAACCTGCATGCAGGTCTATTCCATTAATAAAGTAACGTTAAGGCAGTAATGTACCTGTACTTCAACATCAAAAGGGTTATAATATGGAGTTCGCTTCCATCATGTGGGCAGTATATCTTCTCCTGTATCCAAGAATACTGAGTCAAAGGATCCCAGAGCAATAATCGAGGTGTCAAATATTGCCAAACTCTGGGCTGCATTTCACCTCTCCAAACATTGCTGCCAGTCAAAATTATGCATGGCACTTTCATGCCGTCTGCATTTATTCTTTCAGAAATATAATCCCATATTTCTTTTCCAAGATCCTCCACAGATGTAAAATTTTTAATCAAGGATGCAGTCAAAAGGAGGAGGAGGACAAAAATCTTCAATTTAGCCATCTTGTCTGCCTATCAACTTGTATGTGTAAATGATGTGTCTATTCACGTTGTGTTTGCACATGTGAACTTCAATATGCCATATTTCTTCCAACCCTTTCAAAATGATGGACCGGTAAAAACAGAGGTATTGCACACCACCATCACCAATGTCTTCTGAAAAGAAGCAAAAAAACATATGTACACAATTTCAGCTTTGCACTTTTCAACTGTAAATGAAGTTTCAACTTATTACTAACTTACAAAACCTGAATGGCTTACATGTATCACATCAACTTAACTATACGTAGAAATCCAACAAACAGGAACATTACACATGTTCCTCAAGTCGTATGTCAAAGCGGTGTCGGGCAGAAATGTATGTGAAGTCAACTGTCAAAGCAGTGTTGGAGAGCAGTGAACGTGAAGTCTAGTGTCAAATCGGGATAGGACTTAGGGTTATGTATCATTAGTAACTTTTACATTCATGGTCATTTCAGCAATCGAAATCAAATAATTTCTCCACAAAAGTGTACCTCAGATGAAATGTTGAAACATACTGGGAGAATGATGTGCTTCAACTTCAGTGTCAAAGCCAGTGTATGGAGGAATGTACATCAAGTTGACAGTTAAAGCAGTGTTAAGGAGGAATGTACATGTAAAGTGTCAAGAAGGTACGTCAAGTTGACTGTGAAAGCGGTGTTAGAAGGGAATGTACTTCAACTGAAGTGTCAAAGCGGTGTTGGGAAAAAATGTATGTGAAAAGTGTGAAAGCGCTGTTAGGGAAGAAGGTACATGAAGTCAGGAGTCAAACTCGTGTTAGGGAGCAATGTACATCAAGTCAATGTACATCAAGTCGAGTGTCAAAGCAGTGTTAGGGAGGAATGTACATGAAGCGGAGTGTCAAAGCGGTGTTAGGGAGGAATCAGGATAGGGGTTAGGGTCAGGTTCATTTCAGCTATCAAAATGAAATAAGTCGAGTGTCAAAGCAGTGTTAGGGAGGAATGTATGTGAAGTCCGCTGTCAAAGTGGGGTGAGGGAGGAATCCGGATGACACTTCAGGTTAGGTACGTTTCGTAACTATCATGTTGAGAAAGGTACGTGAAGTCAAGAGTCAAAGCGGAGTTAGGAAGGAATGTACGTGAAGTTGAGTGTCAAAGTGGTGTTAGGGAGGAATGTACGTGAATTCGAGTGTCAAAGCAGGGTCAGGGAGGGTTGCATGTGAAGACGAATGTCAAATCGGTGTTAGGGAGGAATGTACGTGTAGCCGAGTATCAAAGCGGTGTTAGGGAGGACTGTACGTGAAGTCAAGTGTCAAAGCGGGTTAAGGACTTAGGGTTAGGTAACTTTCATAACTATCAAGTTCAGGTTTGTTTCAGCTATGAAAAAAATTATTTCTCCACCAAAGTCTGTAGTTTGTCAAATCGGGGTTAGGGAGGAATATACATGAATTGGAGTGTCAAAGCGGTGTTAGGGACAAATGTACGTGAAGTTGAGTGTCAAAGCGGTGTTATGGAGGAATGTACGTGAAGTCGAGTATCAAAGCAGGGTTAGGGAGGGTTGTATGTGAAGACGAGTGTCAAAGCGGTGTTAGGGAGGAATGTACGTGTGGCCGAGTGTCAAAGCGGTGTTAGGGAGGAATGTATATGAAGTTGACTGTCAAAGTCGTGTTAGGGATGAATGTATGGGAAGTTGAGTGTGAAAGCGGTGTTAGGGACAAATGTACGTGAAGTCGAGTGTCAAAGCGGTGTTAGGGAGGAATGTACGTGAAGACGAGTGTCAAAGCGGTGTTAGGGAGGAATGTACGTGTAGCCTAGAGTCAAAGCGGTGTTAGGGAGGACTGTACCTGAAGTCGAGTGTCAAAGCGGGTTTAGGACTTAGGGTTAGGTAACTTTCATAACTATCAAGTTCAGGTTCGTTTCAGCTATGAAGAAAATTATATCTCCACCAAAGTCTGTAGTTTGTCAAATCGGGGTTAGGGAGGAATGTATGTGAATTCGAGTGTCGAAGCGGTGTTAGGGAGGAATGTATATAAGTTGACTGTCAAAGTCGTGTTAGGGATGAATGTATGGGAAGTTGAGTGTGAAAGCGGTGTTAGGGACAGATGTATGTGAAGTCGAGTGTCAAAGCAGTGTAAGGGAGGAATGTACATGAAGCGGAGTGTCAAAGCGGTGTTAGGGAGGAATCAGGATAGGGGTTAGGGTCAGGTTCATTTCAGCTATCAAAATGAAATAAGTCGAGTGTCAAAGCAGTGTTAGGGAGGAATGTATGTGAAGTCCGCTGTCAAAGTGGGGTTAGGAAGGAATCAGGATGACACTTCGGGTTAGGTACGTTTCGTAACTATCATGTTGAGAAAGGTACGTGAAGTCAAGAGTCAAAGCGGAGTTAGGAAGGAATGTACGTGAAGTTGAGTGTCAAAGTGGTGTTAGGGAGGAATGTGCGTGAAGTCGAGTGTCAAAGCAGGGTTAGGGAGGGTTGTATGTGAAGACGAATGTCAAATCGGTGTTAGGGAGGAATGTACGTGTAGCCGAGTGTCAAAGCGGTGTTAGGGAGGACTGTACGTGAAGTCGAGTGTCAAAGCGGGTTAATGACTTAGGGTTAGGTAACTTTCATAACTATCAAGTTCAGGTTTGTTTCAGCTATTATTATTTTTCCACCAAATTATTTCTCCACCAAATTCTGTAGTTTGTCAAATCGGGGTTAGGGAGGAATATACATGAATTCGAGTGTCAAAGCGGTGTTAGGGACAAATGTACGTGAAGTTGAGTGTCAAAGCGGTGTTATGGAGGAATGTACGTAAAGTCGAGTATCAAAGCAGGGTTAGGGAGGGTTGTATGTGAAGACGAGTGTCAAAGCGGTGTTAGGGAGGAATGTACGTGTGGCCGAGTGTCAAAGCGGTGTTAGGGAGGAATGTATATGGAGTTGACTGTCAAAGTCGTGTTAGGGATGAATGTATGGGAAGTTGAGTGTGAAAGCGGTGTTAGGGACAAATGTACGTGAAGTCGAGTGTCAAAGCGGTGTTAGGGAGGAATGTACGTGAAGACGAGTGTCAAAGCGGTGTTAGGGAGGAATGTACGTGTAGCCTAGAGTCAAAGCGGTGTTAGGGAGGACTGTACCTGAAGTCGAGTGTCAAAGCGGGTTTAGGACTTAGGGTTAGGTAACTTTCATAACTATCAAGTTCAGGTTCGTTTCAGCTATGAAAAAAATTATATCTCCACCAAAGTCTGTAGTTTGTCAAATCGGGGTTAGGGAGGAATGTATGTGAATTCGAGTGTCGAAGCGGTGTTAGGGAGGAATGTATATAAGTTGACTGTCAAAGTCGTGTTAGGGATGAATGTATGGGAAGTTGAGTGTGAAAGCGGTGTTAGAGACAGATGTATGTGAAGTCGAGTGTCAAAGCAGTGTAAGGGAGGAATGTACGTGAAGTCGAGTGTCAAAGCAGGGTTAGGGAGGATCAGGATAGGGGTTAGGGTCAGGTTCATTTCAGCTATCAAAATGAAATAAGTCAGTGTCAAAGCAGTGTTAGGGAGGAATGTATGTGAGAGTCCGCTGTCAAAGTGGGGTGCAAGGGAGGAATCAAGGATGACACTTCGGGTTAGGTACGTTTCAGCTAACTATCATGTTGAGAAAGGTACGTGGTCAGAAGTCAAAGCAGGTTAGGAAGGAATGTACGTGAAGTTGAGTGTCAAAGTGGTGTTAGGGAGGAATGTGCGTGAAGTCGAGTGTGCAAAGCAGGGTTAGGGAGGGGTTGTATGTGAAGACGAATGTCAAATCGGTGTTAGGGAGGAATGTACGTGTAGCCGTGTGTCAAAGCGGTGTTAGGGAGGATTGTACCTGAAATCGAGTGTCAAAGCGGGTTAGGACTTAGGGTTAGGCAACTTTCATAACTATCAAGTTCAGGTTCGGTTCAGCTATAAAAAAAAATTATTTCTCCACCAAAGTCTGTAGTTTGTCAAATCGGGGTTACGGAGGAATGTACGTGAATTCGAGTGTCAAAGCAGTGTTAGGGACAAATGTACGTGAAGTCGAGTGTCAAAGTGGTGTTAGGGAGGAATGTATATCAAGTTGACTGTCAAAGTCGTGTTAGGGATGAATGTATGGGAAGTTGAGTGTCAAAGCGGTG
>JAVTVY010053934.1:0-26191 GCA_036873755.1 Hanleya hanleyi
GCTGAAATATTGCTGATCACGACGTTAAACCTCAATTCTCTCTCCTGTGATTGTTTAGACCTGAAAGATGTGAAAGCATCTGTTACAGATTGTGGAAATGAATTGAAATTATAAACCGAACTCAGCATGATCATATATATGAACACCCGCACTCAGTATGATCATAATATGTACATCATACATATTTAGTGTCACATTCAAATTACTTGATAAGTCGGGTAAACGAAGACTGTATTTAAGGTTGTTTTAGAAAAATCTAAGTTATTAACTTGAATACTTAGGATTCTGTGTGATTGTCGCTTTTCATTTCAAAGATTGCTGAACGCGACATTAAGCCTCAATTCTCTCAGTCTGGAATTTGCAAACAGATCTTCCAAACTGACTTGATGCCACAAAATTGATCTGATAAATTATGTACATAAAAAACAATTTAGTTTTGTCGCTCACGGAAAGTTCACATGCAGCTGTGTAGATTTAAGGGGTGAAAGCAAGCAGCTACTTTATATCTGTTCAGTCGGGTAAATGAAGACTATTTTAGGTTATTTGAGAGAAATCGGTTTGTTGTAAAAGTTTTAAGGTATGTACATATTTTTGGTGTGTTGTCTTGATTACTATTGGGTTGCTCGGTTATTGACTTGTTTTTGTTGGAATACCTAGAATATTGATTGCTCGTCGATATACAGCAATATTGCTGAACGCGACGTTAAACCATAATTCATTCTTTGTCCCGTGCAGAAATGTCGCGTGTTGAAATGTTGTGGACTTTGTGGGGGGGGGGGGTGTATGTATACATTGTAGTGCATACAGCACATACGGTGTCCAAAATGTCTGATCTCTGCACAATTGAAATGGCACCATGTTCCACATATGTCACACTGCACCCACGGTCGATTGATGCCAAGTTTGGTGCAGCCCAGGAAGTAGCGCGTTGTGCACTGTGACGGCGGTTTTTTCGTGCAATGTGAACCCGCACTAACCCATATTGGTTACGATCACATTTGGCCTCCTCCAAATATGGAGCCCCAGTGTTTTCCGACAGTCTCTTCACATTACACTTAATCGATATCCAATCAATATTGGCTGCCATTTTGACTGAAATCACAGAACCGCTGAAACTGAAAAATAGATACTGGCCGAATAACGCGCATTCAACACATTATTTCATCAGGTTTGCATGTTCTTAGTTCCACATGCTTGGATCCACTCCGTGGATTATCGCAAAGGCATTCTGCAAGAAAGGGGAACAACGATGGGGCTAATTAAAGACTCGAAACGCTCTGATCAGAAAAAGAGATCCAGTCCCAAACTGTATGCCATACCGCGAAGAACTCGGTGAAACTTATTCTGATCGACTGTATAGATTTTTAGAATGTGAGGGATTTTTTTTATCTCCTTGTTATTGCCTTGTTTTTGTTGAAATGCTTGGAATTTTGTTTGATTGTCGCTGTACAGCTGAAATAACGCTGAACGCGACGTTAATCCTTAATTCTCTCTATCTCTCGGTGGTTTTAGGAATCCGTTTGGCGCCGAACTGAGCAAATCATATAGCTTAGGTCGATCAAGTCACTAACTCCGCCTTCTGTATGGATGGTTAGGATCAACTATCGAATATAGAATGGTCAAGGAAATAGAAACTAAATCAATATGACAACGAAGCAAAAAGACAAAATTCGATAAGACAATTACATATATGCATTTTACGTTGTGTGTATGTTTTAATGTGTTGAATTACTGAGTTATCAGCCTGAATACTTAGAATTTTGTTTGATCGTCACAATATAAGTGAAATATTGCTGAACGCGACTTCAAACCCTAATTCTCTCTCCTACATTCCAACTGATATGGAATTTCCTAACAAATCTTCGAAACTGGATACCAACAAAAAAACAATTTAGTTTTGTCACTTACGGAAAGTTCGCATGCAGCTGTATGAATTTAAAGATTGAAAGCGAGTCTTTTTATCAAGCAGCTACTTTGGATCTGTTTAGTCTAGTAAATGAAGATTGTATTTTATGTTATTTGAGAGCAATCGGTTTGTTGTAGAAGTTTTAGCAGGTCTTAGTGTGTGTACATGTTTTTGGTGTGTTTTGTTGATTATTTTCGGATTGCTGGGTCGTTGCCTTGTTCATGTTGAAATAATCTTCGCGGCTATATAGCAATATTGCTGAACACACTCGCATGCAGAAATGTCGCGTAAATTTTAATGTATGTGCATGTCTTTTGGTGCGTTGTGTTCATTACTTCGGGATTGCCGGGTAGTTGGCTAGTTTTGTCGCTTACGTAAAGGTCGCATGCAGCTGAATAAATTTTAAGATTCTAAGAGTATTTGTAACAAGCAGCTACTTTAGATCTGTTTAGTCTGGTAAATAGAGACTGTATTTTAGGTTATTTGAAAGAAATCGGTTTGTTGTAGAAGTTTAAATGTATGTACATGTTTTTGGTGTGTTGTGTTTTGCTGGGTTATTGCCTTGCTTTTGTTGAAGTAATTATTGTCGCTATATAGCAATATTGCTGAATCCGACGTTAAACCTTATTTCACTCTTTCACTCATGCAGAAATGTCGCGTGTTGAAATGTTGTGGACTTCGTCGACTGCATAGATTTTCTGATTGAAGAGATTCTTTTTATCGAGCGACTACTTTTGGAAGATATTTTTAGTCGGGTTAGGGAGGACTATCTTGGGTTATTTGAGAGAGATCGATTTGTTGCATAAGTTTTAATGCGCTGGATTACTAAGTTATTGGCTTGAGTACTTAGATATGTACAAATTTTTGTTGTGCTGTGTTGATTACGTCTGGGTTGCTGGTTTATTGACTTGTTTTTATTGGAATACCTAGAATATTGATTGATCGTCGCTATATAGCAATATTGCTGAACGCGACGTTAAACCTTAATTCACTCTCTCTCTCTCGTACAGAAATGTCGCGTGTTGAAATGTTGTGGACTTCGTGGGGAAAGGGCGGGGGTATGTATACATTGTAGTGCATACAGCACATCAGGTCTCCAAAATGTCTGATCTCTGCACATTTGAAATGACATCATGTTCCACAGATGCCACACTGCATCACGGTCGATTGATGCCGGGCCTGGTGCAGCCTGGGAAATCGCGCGTTGTGCACTGTGATGGCGTTTTTTTGTACAATGTGAACCCGATTTAACCCGTATTGGTTACGGTCACATTTGGCCCCCTCCAAATATGACTGCCGAACCCCCGTTCTGGGGCCCCAGTGTTTTCCGAGTCTCTTCACATTACACGCAATCGATATCCAATGACTATTGGCTGCCATTTTGACTCATCGACTGTGGGTGCACACCATGATTTCACCGCTGAACGAGGACAGTACCCTCGTCTCATTCTACACACAAAAAACTTCAATACGACACCATGCACGCGACATTTGGATCCATGTGTATCCAAGAAAGGGTATCCAAGAAATGCCTTTTCTATACCTTTCTATACAGTGTAAGATTCAAACGGTAAAAGCGACTGGGATACGTAATCCCACATACGTATATGGGATTGAGCGCGTGCGACGCAGACTGAACAACCACGACGGTAGAAGCAAGCTGCGGGCTTTTTGTGCTACGAAAACCTTTCTCTCGGAGTGTCGTTGATATTTCTGCTAAAATATTGATTAAAGTAGTGATTTAAATTATATGGGGAAAAGACTCCCACGTTAACTTTACCAAGGGACGAAAATCCCACTCTCGAGAAGAAAAATACATCCTAACCTCTCTTGGCCTCTCTCTCTTAATTCTCGACTCCTCATGCACACCACGACATCACCACAAGTGCTGAATAGCACCCCAGTCTTATTATACTACACGATAGCTTCGATACGACATGCCCATCATGCCCATCATGCCCATCCGAAAATACCATTTCTCTATTACTCTTCAACTGCGCAGGAGCACCTCGACGTCACCACTCAACGTGGACAGCACAGCAGTCTTATTGCATATACCACGAGAGGTTCAGTACGAACCGCGCCTCTTCAAATGCTAGATTTCCACTGACGAATAGGAGTATGCATACGAGAGAATAACCTAGGAATTGTTTGAAGACCCCGAATCATCGTACGCAGAGGTGGAAGCTCCTTGAGAATTGGGGCGTGTGTGGGGTGGGTGAGGGTGTCTCAGCTATCTCAACACTTCAGGCGACGGTTCGCACACTTTTACCCAGGGGTATTTCATCGAAATTATATGACGGGAATTAAGATTAAAAACGAGTTCATATTGAGGACATAAAACTGCGTGAATTTGCTCCTCAAAAACAGATTGCATTAACGCTGCCATTTGTCGGTACGGTAATTGGAAGAAAGAACCTCTTGATTGACAGTCATCAACTTGACTTGTCACCTCATGCTTTTTCCAAAAATGGCGATATTAAAAATGGGAGGCCCCATCTTCTTAAATGTGGATGTGGGAACCAACCGCACCGCTTTGGCCGCCCATGATATGAGATAACAGCTTTGAAGCTTGTTTAATTGGAGCGCCTTGGTCATCGAAATATATGTTCGATAATCTTGTAAAGGTAGGATCACCTCGAAAGGGTTTCAAACACCTTACTCATCTGCGGCTAATCTTGGTATTATGGCCGATATTTGGAGGTTTTAATTCCATTATGGTCCCAAAGCCGTATATTGCGATGGAAGATTGAAAAGTTATGCAAAGAACATATTATTCTAAGAGGCGTGCTTTTGGAACTACGTTTACAATTTATATTTGCCTGGCCGATGGAATTTCATAGCTACTTTTTCGCGTCATGGGATATCATTCACTCATACAGTACTTGATTGCTCGATTTAATTACAGGATTCTCATTTCCCTTTTTGGAAATTTGGAAGAAGATTTAGCCAACAATTGATGTTTATCATACTTGGTGTTGTGTTGTGTTGTGTGGATATGGATTACCCGTTATACACGGGACATTATTGGTGGCAAGCGTCAAATCAGACATTCAATATTCATCCGTCTTCCATAAAAGAATTACCGCGTCAATTATCGAAAAACCTATTTCGTATGACAGCACCAACTTTTATGTGAGCGTGAATAAAACTAATAACAACACATCTCCAAATCGTTTCCAGAGAATGTATCTCATTCACGCTTTGATTGTGCGTGTTCATTTGAACACTATGTAGATGGAAATCACATTATATTCAAACGGTCACTCACTATTCACTATGACTATGTCATGTAACTCCAGCAGCTTCCAAAAAGTGGAAATTATATGTCAGAAAACATGTCAGTGCACAGCACATGAGGTCTCCAAAATTTCTGATCTCTGGACATTTGAAATTACACCATCTTCCACAGATGTCACACTGCCCCCATGGTTGATTGATGCTGGGCCTGTTGCAACCTGGGAAGTTGTGCGATGTGACGGCGGTTTCTTCGTACAACGCAATATTGTGCGCTCCACATATTTTTTTTTATCAGGTTTGCATGTTGTTGGTTCAACATGCTTGGATCCACCCCGTTGATGATCACAAAGGCATTCTGCAAGAAAGGAAAGCAGCGATTGATCTAATTATAGACTCAACTCTCTGATCAGAAAAGGGAATCGGTCCCAAGGTGTATTCGATGCCGCGAACAACTCACAGTGAAAGATCTTCTGATCGACTGTATAGATTTAAAGATTGAAAGGGATCCTTTTTATCGAGCAGCTACTTTAGAAGATCTTTTTAGTCGGACAAAAGAAGGCTATATTTTAATTTATTCGAGAGAAATAGGTGTGTTGTGTTGATTACTTCTGGATTGCTGGATTGTTGCGTTGTTTTTGTTGAAATACGTAGAATTTCTTTTTATTGTCGCTGTATAGCTGAAATATTGCTGAACTCGGCGTTAATCATTAATACTTTCTGTTGGTCGTTTTAGGGATCCGGTTGGCGCTGTACTGAGCAAATCATATAGGACAACGATGTCACTAACTCCGCCTTCTGTATGGTTAGGATCAACTGTTGAATATAGAATGTTCAAGGAAATAGAAACTAAATCAATATATGACGAAGTAAAATGACCAAATTAGATAAGTTGAGATAGAATTCGATATGACAAATACATACATGCATTTTACGTTGTGCGTAAGTTTTAATGTGTTGGATAACTATTTTATTAACTTGAATACTTAGAATTTTGCCTGATCGTCTCTCCATAACTGAAATGTTGCTGAACGCGACGTCAAACCTTAATTCTCTCTCTCTCTCTCTTTCTCTCTCTATCCTACATTTCAATTGATATGGAATTTGCTAACAGATCCTCAAAACTGAGTTAATACCAACAATATTTATCTGATAAATTAGGCACATAAAACAATTTAGTTTTGTCGCTCACGGAAAGTTCACATGCAGCTGTATATATTTAAAGGTTGAAAGCGAGTCTTTTTATCAAGCAGCTATACTTTGGATCTGTTCAGTCGGGTAAATGAAGATGATTTTAGGTTATTTGAGAGAAATTGGTTTGTTGTCAAAGTTTTAATGTATGTACATGTTTTTGGTGTGTTGCGTTGATTACTTCTGGATTGCTGCGTCATTGCCTTGTTTTTCTTGAAATACTTATCGTCGCTATATAGCAATATTTCTTAACGCGACGTTAAACCTTAATTCACTCTCTCTCGCATGCAGAAATGTCGCATAAGTTTTAATGTATGTGTTTTGGTGCGTCGTGTTCATTACTTCGGGATTGCTGGGATATTGACTCGTTTTTGTTGGAATACATAGAATTTTGTTTGATCGTCGCTACATAGCAATTTTGCTGAATCCGACGTTAACCCATATTTCACCCTCTTTGTCGCATGCAGAAATGTCGCGTATTGAAATGTTGTGGACCCCGTGGGAAAGGGGGCGGGGGGATAGGTATACATGTTAGTGCACAGCACATGTCTCCAAAATATCTGATCTCTGCACATTTGAAATGACACCTTCCACAGAAGTCACACTACATCCATGGTTGATTGATGACGGACCTGGTGCAGCCTGGGAAGTACCGCGCTGTGATGGCGATTTCTTCCTCCAACGCAATAATGCGCTTTCAACATATTTTTCATCAGGTTTACATGTTCTTGGTTCAGCATGCTTGGATTCACCCCGTTGATCGCAAAGGCATTCTGCAAGAAAGGGAAGCAACGATGGATCTAATTATAGACTCGAGGTGATCAAAAAAGGGGACCAGCCCACGGTGTGTTCAATGCCACGAAAAAGTCGCAGTGAAACATTCTGATCGACTGTATAGATTTTTAGATTGTGGGAGATTGTTTTTATCTCCTTGTTATTGCTTTGTTTTTGTTGAAATACTTAGAACTTTGTTTGATTGAGGCTATATAGTCGAAATATTGTTCTTGGTTCAACATGCTTGGATCCACCGCGTTGATGATCGCAAAGGCATTCTGCAAGAAAGGGAAGCAGCGAAGGATCTAATTATACAATCAAAACGCTCTGATCAGAAAAGGTAACCAGTCCCAACGTGTATTCGATGCCGCAAAGAACTCAGTGAAACATCTTCTGATCGAATGTACATATTTAAAGATTCTAAGGGATTCTTTTGATCGAGCAGCTACTTTAGAAGATCTTTTTAGTCGGATAAAAGATGACTATTTTAGTTCATTCGGGAGAAATAGGTGTTCTGTTGATTATTGTGGATTGCTGGATTGTTGTCTTGCTTTTATTGAAATACTTAGAATTTTGTTTGATTGCCGCTGTATAGCTGAAGCGCGACGTTAATACTTAATGCTCTCTCTTTCTCTCTCTCCCTGTTGGTGATTTTAGGATTTCGGTTGGCGCTGGACTGGGCCGGTCATAGGACGGTGATGTCACTAACTCCGCCTTCTGCATGGTTAAGAACAACTGTCAAATATGGAAAAGTAAAGGAAATACACACTAAACCAATATGACAACGAAGTAAAATGGCTAAATCAGACAAGCTGAGCTAGAATTCGATAAGACATACACATATGCAGTTTACGTTGTGTATGTTTTAATGTGTTGGATTACTAAGTTGTTAACTTGAATACTTAGAATTTTGTTTGATCGTCGCTAAAATGCCGAAATATTGCTGATCACGACGTTAAACCTCAATTCTCTCTCCTGTGATTGTTTAGACCTGAAAGATGTGAAAACATCTGTTACAGATTGTGGAAATGAATTGAAATTATAAATCGAACTCAGCATGATCATATATATGAACACCCGCACTCAGTATGATCATAATATGTACATCATACATATTTAGTGTCACATTCAAATTACTTGATAAGTCGGGTAAACGAAGACTGTATTTAAGGTTGTTTTAGAAAAATCTAAGTTATTAACTTGAATACTTAGGATTCTGTGTGATTGTCGCTTTTCATTTCAAAGATTGCTGAACGCGACATTAAGCCTCAATTCTCTCAGTCTGTGTCCATGTGTATCCAAGAAAGGGTATCCAAGAAATGCCTTTTCTATACCTTTCTATACAGTGTAAGATTCAAACGGTAAAAGCGACTGGGATACGTAATCCCACATACGTATATGGGATTGAGCGCGTGCGACGCAGACTGAACAACCACGACGGTAGAAGCAAGCTGCGGGCTTTTTGTGCTACGAAAACCTTTCTCTCGGAGTGTCGTTGATATTTCTGCTACAATATTGATTAAAGTAGTGATTTAAATTATATGGGGAAAAGACTCCCACGTTAACTTTACCAAGGGACGAAAATCCCACTCTCGAGAAGAAAAATACATCCTAACCTCTCTTGGCCTCTCTCTCTTAATTCTCGACTCCTCATGCACACCACGACATCACCACAAGTGCTGAATAGCACCCCAGTCTTATTATACTACACGATAGCTTCGATACGACATGCCCATCATGCCCATCATGCCCATCCGAAAATACCATTTCTCTATTACTCTTCAACTGCGCAGGAGCACCTCGACGTCACCACTCAACGTGGACAGCACAGCAGTCTTATTGCATATACCACGAGAGGTTCAATACGAACCGCGCCTCTTCAAATGCTAGATTTCCACTGACGAATAGGAGTATGCATACGAGAGAATAACCTAGGAATTGTTTGAAGACCCCGAATCATCGTACGCAGAGGTGGAAGCTCCTTGAGAATTGGGGCGTGTGTGGGGTGGGTGAGGGTATCTCAGCTATCTCAACACTTCAGGCGACGGTTCGCACACTTTTACCCAGGGGTATTTCATCGAAATTATATGACGGGAATTAAGATTAAAAACGAGTTCATATTGAGGACATAAAACTGCGTGAATTTGCTCCTCAAAAACAGATTGCATTAACGCTGCCATTTGTCGGTACGGTAATTGGAAGAAAGAACTTCTTGATTGACAGTCATCAACTTGACTTGTCACCTCATGCTTTTTCCAAAAATGGCGATATTAAAAATGGGAGGCCCCACCTTCTTAAATGTGGATGTGGGAGCCAACCGCACCGCTTTGGCCGCCCATGATATGAGATAACAGCTTTGAAGCTTGTTTAATTGGAGCGCTTTGGTCATCGAAATATATGTTCGATAATCTTGTAAAGGTAGGATCACCCTGACAAGGTTTCAAACACCTTAGTCATCTGCGGCTAATCTTGGTATTATGGCCGATATTTGGAGGTTTTAATTCCATTATGGTCCCAAAGCCGTATATTCGGGTCCCCAAAGCCTCATTCTGATCCCCATAGCCTCATTCTGGTTCCCAGAGCCTCATTCTGGTCCCAGAGTGTCGTTCTGATCCCCAGAGCCTCGTTTTGATTCCCAGAGCCTCATTCTGATCCTCAGAGCCTCATTCTGGTCCCCAGAGACTCACTTTGGTTCCCCGAGCCTCATTCTAGACCACAGAGCCTCAGTTTGATTCCTTGAGCCTCATTCTGATCCCCAGAGCCTCATTCTGGCCCCCATAGCCTTGTTCTTGTTATGGTGATTTCTCAGGAACTACTGCGTGGATCTTCATTACATTTTGTACACAGGTTTCCCTTGCGGCCTAGTTGTGCAAGATAACTTTTCTGGTCCGATTCGAAAATCCATTTGTCATGAACTACTGCATGGATGTTTTTCAAATTTGGTACAGTTTCCCCTTGGGGTCTAGTTGTTCGAGATACCTTTCCTGGTCCGATTCGAAAAACCAGTATGGCCACTAGACGGCCATCATGGATTTCATCATGAAATATTGTTATCGCGATTTCTCAGGAACTGCAGCATGTATCTTTCTCGGAATTGGTACACAGGTTTCCCTTGGGGTCTAGTTGTGCAAGATACCTATTCTGGTCCGATTTGAAAATCCAATATGGCCACCAGGCGGCCATGTTGGATTTCCCCATGAAAATTTGTCATCGTTATTTCTCAGTAACTACTGCATGGATCTTTCTCAAATTTAGTACAGAGGTCCCCCTTGGGGTCTAGTTGTGCATCACACCGCTGAAGCGGCACGGGTTCGAGCCCAGTTGGTCCATGTGGGAAAGTTTGCCAGTTACTTGCCGAAGGCGGTGGTTCTCTCCGGGTACTCCGGCTTCCTCCACCAACCAAACTGACTGTCACCATATGAGTGAAACAAACTTGAGTGTGACATTAAGCCAAATTCCCTCCCTCCCTCTAGTTGTGCAAGATACCTTTTCTGGTCCGATTCGAAAATTCAATATGGTCATCAGGCGACCATCTTGGATTTCCCCATGACACTTTGTTATCGCAATTTCTCAGGAACTACCGCATGGATCTTTCTCAAAATTGGTACATAGGTTCCCCTTGGGATATAGTTGTGCAAGATACCTTTTCCTGATTCGATTCGAGAATCCAATATGGCCACCAGGCGACCATCTTGGCTTTCCTTATGTTACTTTGTTATCTCGATTTCTCAGGAAGTACTGCATGGATCTTTCTCAAATTGGTATACAGGTTTCCATTGGGGTCTAGTTGTGCAAGATACCTTTTCTGGTCCGATTCGAAAATGCGATATGGCCACCAGGCGGCCATCTTGGATTTCCCCATGAAACTTTGTTATCGTGATTTCTCAGGAAGTACTGCATGGATCTTTCTCAAATTTGGTACACAGGTTCCCCTTTGAGTCTAGTTGTGCAAGATACCTTTTTTGGTCAGATTCGAAAATTCAATATGACCGCCAGCCGGCCATCTGAATTTTCCCTTCAAACATTATCGTGAACTCTCAGGAACTAAATCATGGATCTTTCTGAAATTCTGTACACAGGACCCACATGGGGCCTAGTTGTGCAAGATACCTTTTTGGATCCGATTCAAAAATCCAAGGTACGCTTCAAATTAATAAGGTATTCCCGACTTGTGACGTTGCATCACAAGAGTCGGCGGATCGAACGATGGGGCATATTCTATATATTGAGTATAGAGAATATCCATGCTTTCACCTCCTATATCAAGGAGTTCAGATGATACCGAATTAAAAGGTATTTCTTCAAATTTTAAAACAGTTTACTTTAGTCCATGCCGTTGCAAGTCAACTGCCCCAGCGTTTCGTCTGCCGACGGGTCGGCTACACGAAGGGATGTCACTATTTTGACGCAACGTCACAACTCGACAACTGTAGACTACCGGTACTGCGTGTTTCGATACAACGGAGATAATCAGGATTCAGACACTATCAAATTTTCAACATTACTGCAGGCACCGGATCCCTTCAGTATTAAGTTGTGTACCGGTACCATCTCACTATTTTAGAGCGTGACGTATCTCAAACTAGCCCAGTAAGCAGAACAGAATTAGCATTCATTCCTAATTATAACATCTTAGGTACGTATGTTTCATAGGTCATGCCAAATTGTCAAAGAGTGGACGGCTATATATTTCCCCTACCTGGTAAATGCATCGGTTTTAACTTTCGAGACTTTCTGAAGAAAATGAAACTTTAACTTCTGGTGAACCATAAATCACACAAACACTCGTAATAGCATACAATAATGCCTTTTTCTATTACTCCTCGACTGTGCATATCACCGTTCAACGTGGACAGCAACCCAGTCTTATTCTACTTCACGGGAGCTTCAATACGACACCATACAGACCATATATGGACACTTCACAGCCAAAAAATGGTTATAACTATCACCCCGAGAAGGTGATTAGTTACAGCCATCACCCTTTTTTATGATCAATTGGCAATCACCTCTGAAGAGTGATGAGCAATGATTGTAAATTTGGGTCAGTCATCACCCTTAAACTGTGATGGCCGTCAACATTTAATCAACTCTTTTCTAGTTGTGTTGGCTGTTCATATATTGAACAAGCATTCTCATGCGCATCCGAAAATACCCTTTTGCCGCCCCTCCTTCAAGCGCATAAGCACAACGTCATCACCTCTCAACGTGAACTGTCCCATAGTCTTATTTTACACAATGGCGGTTTCAGTACGACACTGTGCACGCCAAATTTGACCTATGGTAACCCATAAATCGCCAAAACACTCCCAAGCGCACCCGGAAATGCCTTCTCATTACCACTCATCGACTGTGGGTGCACACCATGACTTCACCGCTGAACGAGGACAGTACCCTCGTCTCATTCTACACACAAAAAACTTCAATACGACACCATGCACGCGACATTTGGATCCATGGGTATCCAAGATAGGGTATCCAAGAAATGCCTTTTCTCTACTATTCCTATATAATACAGTGTAAAATTCAAACGGTAAAAGCGACTGGGATACGTAATCCCACATACGTATATGGGATTGAGCCCGTGCGACGCAGACTGAACAACCACGCCGGTAGAAGCAAGCTGCGGACTTTTTGTGCTACAACAACCTTTCTCTCGGAGTGTCGTTGATATTTCTGCTAAAATATTGATTAAAGTTGTGATTTAAATTATATGGGGAAAAGACTCCCACGTTAACTTTACCAAGGGATGAAAATCCCACTCTCGAGAAGAAAAATACATCCTAACCTCTCTTGGCCTCTCTCTCTTAATTCTCGACTCCTCATGCACACCATGACATCACCACAAGTGCTGAATAGCACCCCAGTCTTATTATACTACACGATAGCTTCGATACGACATGCCCATCATGCCCATCCGAAAATACCATTTCTCTATTACTCTTCAACTACGCAGGAGCACCTCGACGTCCCCACTCAACGTGGACAGCACAGCAGTCTTATTGCATATACCACGAGAGGTTCAATACGAACCGCGCCTCTTCAAATGCTAGATTTCCACTGAGGAATAGGAATATGCATACGAGAGAATAACCTAGGAATTGTTTGAAGACCCCGAATCATCGTACGCAGAGGTGGAAGCTCCTTGAGAATTGGGGCGTGTGTGGGGTGGGTGGGGGTGTCTCAGCTATCTCAACACTTCAGGCGACGGTTCGCACACTTTTACCCAGGGGTATTTCATCGAAATTATATGACGTGAATTAAGATTAAAAACGAGTTAATATTGAGGACATAAAACTGCGTGAATTTGCTCCTCAAAAACAGATTGCATTAACGCTGCCATTTGTCGGTACGGTAATTGGAAGAAAGAACCTCTTGATTGACAGTCATCAACTTGACTTGTCACCTCATGCTTTTTCCAAAAATGGCGATATTAAAAATGGGAGGCCACACCTGATTAAATGTGGATGTGGGAGCCAACCGCACCGCTTTGGCCGCCCACGATATGAGATAACAGCTTTGAAGCTTGTTTAATTGGAGCGCCTTGGTCATCGAAATATATGTTCGATAATCTTGTAAAGGTAGGATCACCTCGAAAGGGTTTCAAACACCTTAGTCATCTGCGGCTAATCTTGGTATTATGGCCGATATTTGGAGGTTTTAATTCCATTATGGTCCCAAAGCCGTATATTCTGGTCCCCAAAGCCTCATTCTGATCCCCAGAGCCTCGTTCTGATTCTCAGAGCCTCATTCTGGTTCCCAGAGCCTCATTCTGGTCCCAGAGTGTCGTTCTGATCCCCAGAGCCTCGTTTTGAATCTCAGAGCCTCATTCTGATCCTCAGAGCCTCATTCTGGTCCCCAGAGACTCACTTTGGTTCCCCGAGCCTCATTCTAGACCCTAGAGCCTCAGTTTGATTCCTTGAGCCTCATTCTGATCCCCAGAGCCTCATTCTGGCCCCCATAGCCTTGTTCTTGTTATTGTGATTTCTCAGGAACTACTGCGTGGATCTTCATTACATTTTGTACACAGGTTTCCTGGTCCGATTCGAAAATCCATTTGTCATGAACTACTGCATGGATGTTTTTCAAATTTGGTAGTTTCCCCTTGGGGTCTAGTTGTTCGAGATACCTTTCCTGGTCCGATTCGAAAAACCAGTATGGCCACTAGACGGCCATCTTGGATTTCATCATGAAATATTGTTATCGCGATTTCTCAGGAACTGCAGCATGTATCTTTCTCGGAATTGGTACACAGGTTTTCCTTGGGGTCTAGTTGTGCAAGATACCTATTCTGGTCCGATTTGAAAATCCAATATGGCCACCAGGCGGCCATGTTGGATTTCCCCATGAAAATTTGTCATCGCGATCTTGTCATCGGGATCTTTCTCAAATTTAGTACAGAGGTCCCCCTTGGGGTCTAGATGTGCATCACACCGCTGAAGCGGCACGGGTTCGAGCCCAGTTGGTCCATGTGTGAAAGTTTGCCAGTTACTTGCCGAAGGGCGGTGGTTCTCTCCGGGTACTCCGGCTTCCTCCACCAACCAAACTGACTGTCACCATATGAGTGAAACAAACTTGAGTGTGACATCAAGCCAAATTCCCTCCCTCCCTCTAGTTGTGCAAGATACCTTTTCTGGTCCGATTCGAAAATCCAATATGGTCATCAGGCGACCATCTTGGATTTCCCCATGACACTTTGTTATCGCAATTTCTCAGGAACTACCGCATGGATCTTTCTCAAAATTGGTACATAGGTTCCCCATGGGATATAGTTGTGCAAGATACCTTTTCCTGATTCGATTCGAGAATCCAATATGGCCACCAGGCGACCATCTTGGCTTTCCTTATGTTACTTTGTTATCTCGATTTCTCAGGAAGTACTGCATGGATCTTTCTCAAATTGGTATACAGGTTTCCATTGGGGTCTAGTTGTGCAAGATACCTTTTCTGGTCCGATTCGAAAATGCGATATGGCCACCAGGCGGCCATCTTGGATTTCCTCATGAAACTTTGCTATCGTGATTTCTCAGGAAGTACTGCATGGATCTTTCTCAAATTTGGTACACAGGTTCCCCTTTGGGTCTAGTTGTGCAAGATACCTTTTTTGGTCAGATTCGAAAATTCAATATGACCGCCAGCCGGCCATCTGAATTTTCCCTTCAAACATTATCGTGAACTCTCAGGAACTAAATCATGGATCTTTCTGAAATTCTGTACACAGGACCCACATGGGGCCTAGTTGTGCAAGATACCTTTTTGGATCCGATTCAAAAATCCAAGGTGCGCTTCAAATTAATAAGGTATTCCCGACTTGTGACGTTGCATCACAAGAGTCGGCGGATCGAACGATGGGGCATATTCTATATATTGAGTATAGAGAATATCCATGCTTTCACCTCCTATATCAAGGAGTTCAGATGATACCGAATTAAAAGGTATTTCTTCAAATTTTAAAACAGTTTACTTTAGTCCATGCCGTTGCAAGTCAACTGCCCCAGCGTTTCGTCTGCCGACGGGTCGGCTACACGAAGGGATGTCACTATTTTGACGCAACGTCACAACTCGAAAACTGTAGACTACCGGTACTGCGTGTTTCGATACAACGGAGATAATCAGGATTCAGACACTATCAAATTTTCAACATTACTGCAGGCACCGGATCCCTTCAGTATTAAGTTGTGTACCGGTACCATCTCACTATTTTAGAGCGTGACGTATCTCAAACTAGCCCAGTAAGCAGAACAGAATTAGCATTCATTCCTAATTATAACATCTTAGGTACGTATATTTCATAGGTCATGCCAAATTGTCAAAGAGTGGACGGCTATATATTTTCCCTACCTGGTAAATGCATCGGTTTTAACTTTCGAGACTTTCTGAAGAAAATGAAACTTTAACTTCTGGTGAACCATAAATCACACAAACACTCGTAATAGCATACAATAATGCCTTTTTCTATTACTCCTCGACTGTGCATATCACCGTTCAACGTGGACAGCAACCCAGTCTTATTCTACTTCACGGGAGCTTCAATACGACATCATACAGACCATATATGGACACTTCACAGCCAAAAAATGGTTATAACTATCACCCCGAGAAGGTGATTAGTTACAGCCATCACCCTTTTTTTATGATCAATTGGCAATCACCTCTGAAGAGTGATGAGCAATGATTGTAAATTTGGGTCAGTCATCACCCTTAAACTATGATGGCCGTCAACATTTAATCAACTCTTTTCTAGTTGTGTTGGCTGTTCATATATTGAACAAGCATTCTCATGCGCATCCGAAAATACCCTTTTGCCGCCACTCCTTCAAGTGCATAAGCACAACGTCATCACCTCTCAACGTGAACTGTCCCATAGTCTTATTTTACACAATGGCGGTTTCAGTACGACACTGTGCACGCCACATTTGACCTATGGTAACCCATAAATCGCCAAAACACTCCCAAGCGCACCCGAAAATGCCTTCTCATTACCACTCATCGACTGTGGGTGCACACCATGACTTTACCGCTGAACGAGGACAGTACCCTCGTCTCATTCTACACACAAAAAACTTCAATACGACACCATGCACGCGACATTTGGATCCATAGGTATCCAAGAAAGGGTATCCAAGAAATGCCTTTTCTCTACTAATCCTATATAATACAGTGTAAAATTCAAACGGTAAAAGCGACTGGGATACGTAATCCCACATACGTATATGGGATTGAGCGCGTGCCACGCAGACTGAACAACCACGACGGTAGAAGCAAGCTGCGGGCTTTTTGTGCTACAGCAACCTTTCTCTCGGAGTGTCGTTGATATTTCTGCTAAAATATTGATTAAAGTAGTGATTTAAATTATATGGGGAAAAGACCCCCACGTTAACTTTACCAAGGGATGAAAATCCCACTCTCGAGAAGAAAAATACATCCTAACCTCTCTTGGCCTCTCTCTCTTAATTCTCGGCTCCTCATGCACACCATGACATCAGCACAAGTGCTGAATAGCACCCCAGTCTTATTATACTACACGATAGCTTCGATACGACATGCCCATCATGCCCATCCGAAAATACCATTTCTCTATTACTCTTCAACTGCGCAGGAGCACCTCGACGTCACCACTCAACGTGGACAGCACAGCAGTCTTATTGCATATACCACGAGAGGTTCAATACGAACCGCGCCTCTTCAAATGCTAGATTCCCACTGACGAATAGGAATATGCACACGAGAGAATAACCTAGGAATTGTTTGAAGACCCCGAATCATCGTACGCAGAGGTGGAAGCTCCTTGAGAATTGGGGCGTGTGTGGGGTTGGTGGGGGTGTCTCAGCTATCTCAACACTTCAGGGGACGGTTCGCACACTTTTACCCAGGGGTATTTCATCGAAATTATATGACGTGAATTAAGATTAAAAACGAGTTAATATTGAGGACATAAAACTGCGTGAATTTGCTCCTCAAAAACAGATTGCATTAACGCTGCCATTTGTCGGTACGGTAATTGGAAGAAAGAACCTCTTGATTGACAGTCATCAACTTGACTTGTCACCTCATGCTTTTTCCAAAAAATGGCGATATTAAAAATGGGAGGCCCCACCTTCTTAAATGTGGATGTGGGAGCCAACCGCACCGCTTTGGCCGCCCATGATATGAGATAACAGCTTTGCAGCTTGTTTAATTGGAGCGCCTTGGTCATCGAAATATATGTTCGATAATCTTGTAAAGGTAGGATCACCTCGAAAGGGTTTCAAACACCTTAGTCATCTGCGGCTAATCTTGGTATTATGGCCGATATTTGGAGGTTTTAATTCCATTATGTCCGCAAAGCCTCATTCTGATCCCCAGAGCCTCGTTCTGATTCCCAGAGCCTCATTCTGGTTCCCAGAGCCTCATTCTGGTCCCAGAGTGTCGTTCTGATCCCCAGAGCCTCGTTTTGATTCCCAGAGCCTCATTCTGATCCTCAGAGCCTCATTCTGGTCCCCTGAGACTCACTTTGGTTCCCCGAGCCTCATTCTAGACCCCAGAGCCTCAGTTTGGTTCCTTGAGCCTCATTCTGATCCCCAGAGCCTCATTCTGGCCCCCATAGCCTTGTTCTTTTTATTGTGATTTCTCAGGAACTACTGCGTGGATCTTCATTAAATTTGGTACACAGGTTTCCCTTGCGGCCTAGTTGTGCAAGATAACTTTTCTGGTCCGATTCGAAAATCCATTTGTCATGAACTACTGAATGGATCTTTTTCAAATTTGGTACACAGTTTCCCCTTGGGGTCTAGTTGTTCGAGATACCTTAACTGGTCCGATTCGAAAAACCAGTATGGCCACTAGACGGTCATCTTGGATTTCATCATGAAATATTGTTATCGCGATTTCTCAGGAACTGCAGCATGTATCTTTCTCGGAATTGGTACACAGGTTTCCCTTGGGGTCTAGTTGTGCAATATACCTATTCTGGTCCCATTTGAAAATCCAATATGGCCACCAGGCGGCCATGTTGGATTTCCCCACGAAAATTTGTCATCGCGATTTCTCAGTAACTACTGCATGGATCTTTCTCAAATTTAGTACAGAGGTCCCCCTTGGGGTCTAGTTGTGCATCACATCGCTGAAGCGGCACGGGTTCGAGCCCAGTTGGTCCATGTGTGAAAGTTTGCCAGTTACTTGCCGAAATGCGGTGGTTCTCTCCGGGTACTCCGGCTTCCTCCGCCAACCAAACTGACAGTCACAATATGAGTGAAACAAACTTGAGTGTGACATTAAGCCAAATTCCCTCCCTCCCTCTAGTTGTGCAAGATACCTTTTCTGGTCCGATTCGAAAATCCAATATGGTCATCAGGCGACCATCTTGGATTTCCCCATGACACTTTGTTATCGCAATTTCTCAGGAACTACCGCATGGATCTTTCTCAAAATTGGTACATAGGTTCCCCTTGGGATATAGTTGTGCAAGATACCTTTTCCTGGTTCGATTCGAGAATCCAATATGGCCAACAGGCGACAATCTTGGCTTTCCTCATGTTACTTTGTTATCTCGATTTCTCAGGAAGTACTGTATGGATCTTTCCCAAATTGGTATACAGGTTTCCATTGGGGTCTAGTTGTGCAAGATACCTTTTCTGGTCCGATTCGAAAATGCGATATGGCCACCAGGCGGCCATCTTGGATTTTCCCAGGAAACTTTGTTATCGTGATTTCTCAGGAAGTACTGCATGGATCTTTCTCAAATTTGGTACACAGGTTCCCCTTTGGGTCTAGTTGTGCAAGATACCTTTTTTGGTCAGATTCGAAAATTCAATATGACCGCCAGCCGGCCGTCCGAATTTTCCCTTCAAACATTATCGTGAACTCTCAGGAACTAATTCATGGATCTTTCTGAAATTCTGTACACAGGTCCCACATGGGGCCTAGTTGTGCAAGATACCTTTTTGGATCCGATTCAAAAATCCAAGCTACGCTTCAAATTAATAAGGTATTCCCGAGTTGTGACGTTGCATCACAAGAGTCGGCGGATCGAACGATGGGGCATATTCTATATATTGAGTATAGAGAATATCCATGCTTTCACCTCCTATATCAAGGAGTTCAGATAATACCGAATTAAAAGGTATTTCTTCAAATTTTAAATCAGTTTACTTTAGTCCATGCCGTTGCAAGTCAACTGCCCCAGCGTTTCGTCTGCCGACGGGTCGGCTACACGAAGGGATGTCACTATTTTGACGCAACGTCACAACTCGACAACTGTAGACTACCGGTACTGCGTGTTTCGATACAACAGAGAAAATCAGGATTCAGTCACTATCAAATTTTCAACATTACTGCAGGCACCGGATCCCTTCAGTATTAAGTTGTGTACCGGTACCATCTTACTATATTAGAGCGTGACGTATCTCAAACTAGCCCAGTAAGCAGAACAGAATTAGCATTCATTCCTAATTATAACATCTTAGGTACGTATGTTTCATAGGTCATGCCAAATTGTCAAAGAGTGGACGGCTATATATTTCCCCTACCTGGTAAATGCACCGGTTTTAACTTTCGAGACTTTCTGAAGAAAATGAAACTTTAACTTCTGGTGAACCATAAATCACACAAACACTCGTAATAGCATACAATAATGCCTTTTTCTATTACTCCTCGACTGTGTTTTTTCCGTTCAACGTGGACAGCAACCCCGTCTTATTCTACTTCACGGGAGCTTCAATACGACATCATACAGACCATATATGGACACTTCACAGCCAGAAAAATGGTTATAACTATCACCCCGAAAAGGTGATTAGTTACAGCCATCACCCTTTTTTTATGATCACCTTCAAAAATGATTGGCAATCACCTCTGAAGAGTGATGAGCAATGATTGTAAATTTGGGTCAGTCATCACCCTTAAACTGTGATGGCCATCAACATTTAATCAACTCTTTTCTAGTTGTCTTGGCTGTTCATATATTGAACAAGCATTCTCATGCGCATCCGAAAATACCCTTTTGCCGCCACTCCTTCAAGCACATAAGCACAACGTCATCACCTCTCAACGTGAACTGTCCCATAGTCTTATTTTACACAATGGCGGTTTCAGTACGACACTGTGCACGCCACATTTGACCTATGGTAACCCATAAATCGCCAAAACACTCCCAAGCGCACCCGGAAATGCCGGAATGAAGCGGGCATTCTCTCTCGTCGACTTTATGACAAAAGAGATGATTACAATTTCGACATCGTAAACTATCCCTTTCTGGATAGTAATATTCCAGTGGGACCTGCATATGGCGTATACATATCTCGCTTAGTAGCATTTGCTAGATCCTGTGTTAAATGTGATGATTTTAATCAACGTCACAAAGCATTGTTGCAGAAACTTATAAAACAGGGCTATTCCACCAAGCGCCTCCACTCAAAGTTTCTGAAATTTGGCGATACATATCGCATGCTGATAGCAAAATACGAACGTAGCGTGCAAGATCGATGGCGCTACGTTTCGTAACATGTGTCTAATTCCGCTTAACCCGGGGCTAGGGGCCGTATGAGCCCATGTACTTCAAGATCCTCATGGTACTCATATGAACAGTCACAATCAAAGCGTGGCTGAGGTACATCATTTTTAGATAACGACCCTATAACGAATATTATGGATTAAGAATACTGATCAGCGATACGGATTTGATATTTTAGAACATCATGATGTCTTGCCGGCATCATTGAAAATTGTTGACCGCTTCTTTCTTGCAGGAAACAAGCCTATGTTTATGTATACTTTTGTCTTTTTGAATTTGGTGCTAATACTGTTATATGGAAATGGAATAGGTCTTTGGATTATGGACGCGGATATTCTCTAATGGACGACGGCTGGATTATGAATGACGGACTAGACGCTTGTAATTCTCATTACCACTCATCGACTGTGGGTGCACACCATGACTTCACCGCTGAACGAGGACAGTACCCTCGTCTCATTCTACACACAAAAAACTTCAATACGACACCATGCACGCGACATTTGGATCCAAGAAAGGGTATCCAAGAAATGCCTTTTCTCTACTATTCCTATATAATACAGTGTAAAATTCAAACGATAAAAGCGACTGGGATACGTAATCCCACATACGTATATGGGATTGAGCGCGTGCGACGCAGACTGAACAACCACGACGGTAGAAGCAAGCTGCGGGCTTTTTGTGCTACAACAATCTTTCTCTCGGAGTGTCGTTGATATTTCTGCTAAAATATTGATTAAAGTAGTGATTTAAATTATATGGGGAAAAGACTCCCACGTTAACTTTACCAAGGGATGAAAATCCCACTCTCGAGAAGAAAAATACATCCTAACCACTCTTGGCCTCTCTCTCTTAATTCTCGACTCCTCATGCACACCCTGACATCACCACAAGTGCTGAATAGCACCCCAGTCTTATTATACTACACGATAGCTTCGATACGACATGCCCATCATGCCCATCCGAAAATACCATTTCTCTATTACTCTTCAACTGCGCAGGAGCACCTCGACGTCTCCACTCAACGTGGACAGCACAGCAGTCTTATTGCATATACCACGAGAGGTTCAGTACGAACCGCGCCTCTTCAAATGCTAGATTTCCACTGACGAATAGGAATATGTACACGAGAGAATAACCTCGTTTCGTCTGCCGACGGGTCGGCTACACGAAGGGATGTCACTATTTTGACGCAACGTCACAACTCGACAAATGTAGACTACCGGTACTGCGTGTTTCGATACAACGGAGATAATCAGGATTCAGACACTATCAAATTTTCAACATTACTGCAGGCACCGGATCCCTTCAGTATTAAGTTGTGTACCGGTACCATCTTACTATTTTAGAGCGTGACGTATCTCAAACTAGCCCAGTAAGCAGAACAGAATTAGCATTCATTCCTAATTATAACATCTTAGGTACGTATGTTTCATAGGTCATGCCAAATTGTCAAAGAGTGGACGGCTATATATGTCCCCTACCTGGTAAATGCTCCGGTTTTAACTTTCGAGACTTTCTGAAGAAAATGAAACTTTAACTTCTGGTGAACCATAAATCACACAAACACTCGTAATAGCATACAATAATGCCTTTTTCTATTACTCTTCGACTGTGCTTTTTTCCGTTCAACGTGGACAGCAACCCCGTCTTATTCTACTTCACGGGAGCTTCAATACGACATCATACAGACCATATATGGACACTTCACAGCCAGAAAAATGGTTATAACTATCACCCCGAAAAGGTGATTAGTTACAGCCATCACCCTTTTTTATGATCACCTTCAAAAATGATTGGCAATCACCTCTGAACAGTGATGAGCAATGATTGTAAATTTGGGTCAGTCATCACCCTTAAACTGTGATGGCCGTCAACATTTAATCAACTATTTTCTAGTTGTGTTGGCTGTTCATATATTGAACAAGCATTTTCATGCGCATCCGAAAATACCCTTTTGCCGCCACTCCTTCAAGCGCATAAGCACAACGTCATCACCTCTCAACGTGAACTGTCCCATAGTCTTATTTTACACAATGGCGGTTTCAGTACGACACTGTGCACGCCACATTTGACCTATGGTAACCCATAAATCGCCAAAACACTCCCAAGCGCACCCGGAATGGCTTCTCATTACCACTCATCGACTGTGGGTGCACACCATGACTTCACCGCTGAACGAGGACAGTACCCTCGTCTCATTCTACACACAAACAACTTAAATACGACACCATGCACGCGACATTTGGATCCATGGGTATCCAAGAAAGGGTATCCAAGAAATGCCTTTTCTCTACTATTCCTATATAATACAGTGTAAAATTCAAACGGTAAAAGCGACTGGGATACGTAATCCCACATACGTATATGGGATTGAGCGCGTGCGACGCAGACTGAACAACCACGACGGTGGAAGCAAGCTGCGGGCTTTTTGTGCTACAACAACCTTTCCTCGGAGTGTCGTTGATATTTCTGCTAAAATATTGATTAAAGTAGTGATTTAAATTATATGGGGAAAAGACTCCCATGTTAACTTTAACAAGGGATGAAAATCCCACTCTCGAGAAGAAAAATACATCCTAAACTCTCTTGGCCTCTCTCTCTTAATTCTCGACTCCTCATGCACACCATGACATCACCACAAGTGCTGAATAGCACCCCAGTCTTATTATACTACACGATAGCTTCGATACGACATGCCCATCATGCCCATCATGCCCATCCGAAAATACCATTTCTCTATTACTCTTCAACTGCGCAGGAGCACCTCGACGTCACCACTCAACGTGGACAGCACAGCAGTCTTATTGCATATACCACGAGAGGTTCAATACGAACCGCGCCTCTTCAAATCCTAGATTTCCACTGACGAATAGGGATATGCACACTACAGAATAACCTAGGAATTGTTTGAAGACCCCGAATCATCGTACGGAGAGGTGGAAGCTCCTTGAGAATTGGGGCGTGTGTGGGGTGGGTGGGGGTGTCTCAGCTATGTCAACACCTCAGGCGACGGTTCGCACACTATTACCCAGGGGTATTTCATCGAAATTATATGACGTGAATTAAGATTAAAAACGAGTTAATATTGAGGGCATAAAACTGCGTGAATTTGCTCCTCAAAAACAGATTGCATTAACGCTGCCATTTGTCGGTACGGTAATTGGAAGAAAGAACCTCTTGATTGACAGTCATCAACTTGACTTGTCACCTCATGCTTTTTCCAAAAATGGCGATATTAAAAATGGGAGGCCCCACCTTCTCAAATGTGGATGTGGGAGCCAACCGCACCGCTTTGGCCGCCCATGATATGAGATAACAGCTTTGAAGCTTGTTTAATTGGAGCGCCTTGGTCATCGAAATATATGTTCGATAATCTTGTAAAGGTAGGATCACCTCGAAAGGGTTTCAACCACCTTAGTCATCTGCGGCTAATCTTGGTATTATGGCCGATATTTGGAGGTTTTAATTCCATTATGGTCCCAAAGCCGTATATTCTGGTCCCCAAAGCCTCATTCTGATCCCCAGGGCCTCGTTCTGATTCCCAGAGCCTCGTTCTGGTTCCCAGAGCCTCATTCTGGTCCCAGAGTGTCGTTCTGATCCCAAGAGCCTCGTTTTGATTCCCAGAGCCTCATTCTGATCCTCAGAGCCTCATTCTGGTCCCCAGAGACTGACTTTGGTTCCCCGAGCCTCATTCTAGACCCCAAAGCCTCAGTTTGGTTCCTTGAGCCTCATTCTGATCCCCAGAGTCTCATTCTGGCCCCCATAGCCTTGTTCTTGTTATTGTGATTTCTCAGGAACTACTGCGTGGATCTTCATTAAATTTGGTACACAGGTTTCCCTTGCGGCCAAGTTGTGCAAGATAACTTTTCTGGTCCGATTCGAAAATCCATTTGTCATGAACTACTGCATGGATCTTTTTCAAATTTGGTACACAGTTTCCGCATGGGGGCCTAGTTGTTCGAGATACCTTTCCTGGTCCGATTCGAAAAACCAGTATGGCCACTAGACGGCCATCTTGGATTTCATCATGAAATATTGTTATCGCGATTTCTCAGGAACTGCAGCATGTATCTTTCTCGGAATTGCTACACAGGTTTCTCTTGGGGTCTAGTTGTGCAAGATACCTATTCTGGTCCGATTTGAAAATCCAATATGGCCACCAGGCGGCCATGTTGGATTTCCCCATGAAATTTTGTCATCGCGATTTCTCAGTAACTACTGCATGGATCTTCCTCAAATTTAGTACAGAGGTCTCCCTTGGGGTCTAGTTGTGCATCACATGGCTGAAGCGGCACGGGTTCGAGCCCAGTTGGTCCATGTGTGAAAGTTTGCCAGTTACCTGCCGAAGGGCGTGGTTCTCTCCGGGTACTCCGGCTTCCTCCACCAACCAAACTGACTGTCACCATATGAGTGAAACAAAATTGAGTGTGACATTAAGCCAAATTCCCTCCCTCCCTCTAGTTGTGCAAGATACCTTTTCTGGTCCGATTCGAAAATCCAATATGGTCATCAGGCGACCATCTTGGATTTCCCCATGACAATTTGTCATCGCAATTTCTCAGGAACTACCGCATGGATCTTTCTCAAAATTGGTACATAGGTTCCCCCTGGGATATAGTTGTGCAACATACCTTTTCCTGGTTCGATTCGAGAATCCAATATGGCCACCAGGCGACCATCTTGGCTTTCCTCATTTTACTTTGTTATCTCGATTTCTCAGGAAGTACTGCATGGATCTTTCTCAAATTGGTATACAGGTTTCCATTGGGGTCTAGTTGTGCAAGATACCTTTTCTGGTCCGATTCGAAAATGCGATATGGCCACCATGCGGCCATCTTGGATTTCCCCATGAAACTTTGTTATCGTGATTTCTCAGGAAGTACTGCATGGATCTTTCTCAAATTAGGTACACAGGTTCCCCTTTGGGTCTAGTTGTGCAAGATACCTTTTTGGTGAGATTCGAAAATTCAATATGACCGCCAGCCGGCCGTCTGAATTTTCCCTTCAAACATTATCGTGAACTCTCAGGAACTAATTCATGGATCTTTCTGAAATTCTGTACACAGGTCCCACATGGGGCCTAGTTGTGC
>JAVTVY010053935.1:0-26517 GCA_036873755.1 Hanleya hanleyi
ATGGACAACAAATGTTAATGGATGAATGGATAGAACGCAACATCGCATGACATGACCTCGTCTATGACAGGCATATGAAAATGTGACTTTTAATGATTTCCTGATTTGTCGGTCACACTGACCTTTGACCTTGATTCTGGGGTCACAGTGATCTTGATTATTGATCTGGATCTAAATTTTTGTACATGACAAAATGGCTACCCGTAATTTTTCAATGGACTCATCATGATCATGATTTTTAACCATTTCACGATTTTGATGTCACAGTGACCTTGACCTACATTTTGATATGTGCACATCGTGTCCCCCTAATGTATCTACTGACACAAAGAAATGTTATTTTTAATAATTTCCTGATTTTGGGGACGCAGTGACCTTTGACCTTCGACTTTGACCTATATTTTGGTATGCGACACTTCATTTCCCCCTATTGAATCCACTCACAAAAATGAGAATTTTTTTATTATTTCCTGATTCTTCAGTCACACTGACCTTTGACCTCTGACCTGGACCTACATTTGGTATGCAACACATCGTTCCCCGCTAGGGCATCCACTTATAAAAACTTAGAACTGTAGATAGAAAACTGTCATCGATCAATGATTTCCTGATTTTAGGCAACAGTGACCTTTGACCTCGACCTCAATTTTGGTATGCGACACATCGTCTCCCCATAGGGTATCCACTCACCAAAAATTAGAACTGTAGATAGAAAACTGTCCCAGATATAGACCGGACACGACGGACGGACAGACGTACACACGGGCGGAAACCGCCATCACATAATACGTCCGCCATTTGGCAGGCGTATAAAAAAAGCCCATTGGGCTTCAATACCCCTCGGCTGTCAGTTATTGTCTACAGCCAGCAATCATGCAATGTATAATATCATCAGTGTATTTTTAGAATTAGATTAACAAAAATCTGATCTAGTACGGTTGACTCGGCTTTTGCCAAGGTCTGAGGTTCTGGTAGAGCATGACCGAATTCTTAGCTCTAAATATACTCTTCTAAAAAGCTTATAATCAAATCAAGTGATTTTATCCTGGAAATATAGATTAAGGTCAGTCATCTTCAAAAAATTTCAAGTCAATTCTAACTTAATTGCATAGGGAACATGAATTTGGAGAGCTTAGACGTAACATATAGAATTTGTCCTTTTAAAATAGGTCAAGGTCAGGGATATTCTTCAATAGACTTCAGGTGCAGCTATAAGTGGTATAAATTTGGACAATGTAGATATAATATTTCATGAAATATTATACTAAATAGAATCTGGCCTGGATAAAATAGGTCAAGGTCAGTCATCTTCAGCACACCTTTGGATCATCACCATATGTACACATAGTATTAATTTGGAAAGCCTAGATATATTCTTCATGTTATATCATAATAAACAGTATGTGACCTTGAAAAAATAGATCAAGGTCGGTCAACTGAGATAGGCTTCTAGTCAATCACCAATCGAGTAAGAAATAAGAATTTGGAAACCCAATCCTTAAAAAATATGGCAAATACTATAATTTGACCTTGATAAAATAGGTCAAGGTCAGTCATCTTCAGTACACATCTGGACCTTCGCCAGATGTATACATATTATTCATTTGGAAAGCCTAGATATAATTCTTCATGTTAGACCATAATAAACAGTATATGACCTTGAAAAAATAGGTCAAGGTCAGTCAACTGGGATAGGCTTCTAGTCAATCACCAGTTGCGTAAGTAATATGAATTTGGAAACCCTAGCTTCAATCCTTCGAAAAATATAGCAAATACGATAATTTGACCTTGATAAAATAGGTCAAGGTCAGTCATCTTCAGTACACCTCTCAACCTTCGCCAGATGTATACATAGTATTAATTTGGAAAGCCTAGCTTATTTCTTCATGTTATATCATAATAAACAGTATATGATCTTTGAAAAATAGGTCAAGGTCAGTCAACTGGGATAGACTTCCAGTCAATCACGAGTTGCACACATAGTATGAATTTGGAGACTAGCTTCAATCCTTCAAAAAATAGAGCAAATACTAAAATTTGACCTTGATAAAATAGGTCAAGGTCAGTCATCTTCAGTATATTTCTTCATGTTAGACCATAATAAAAAGTATATGACCTTGAAAAAATAGGTCAAAATCAGTCAACTGGGATAGGCTTCTAGTCAATCGCCAGTTGCAAAGGTAATATGAATTTGGAGACCCTAGCTTCAATCCTTCAAAACATTTGGCAAATACTATAATTTGACCTTGATAAAATAGGTCAAGGTCAGTCATCTTCAGTACACCTTTGGACCTTCACCAGATGTATATATACAGTATTAATTTGGAAAGCCTAGCTTTATTTCTTCATGTTATATCATAATAAACAGTATATGACCTATAAAAAATAGGTCAAGGTCAGTCAACTGGAATAGGCTTCTAATCAATCAAGAGTTGCATATATAATGTGAATTTGGAGACCCTAGCTTTAATCCTTCAAAAAATATAGCGAATACTGGATTTGACCTTGATAAAATGGGTCATGGTCAGTCATTTTTAATAGGCTTCACCCGATACATATGTGGTATGAATTCACAATAATGCCTGGCTGTAATTCTTCCTCAGTTTACAAGAAAGATGGACAGATGGACAGACGGACAGACGACGAGAATACAATTCAGGCAAAATTCGCCCAAGGGGTAAAAAAGTGCCCCAAGGGGCCATTCAAGTATTACATACACAAAACATGAGGGTGAGACTTACAAACCCCTCGGCTTCCCCGCAATTGAAAAATATGCTGAGAATGCGCAACATATTATGGCTATATTTTCTAATCATTCAGAGTTGTCCTTTTTAGAGCATATCATTAATTTTTTGATATGCTTCTAGCATACAAGTAGATAAATAAGTTTCCAAAATTTAGTGGATGTACCGAACATGGATCTACAGATATAATTTGTATGCTCAATTATATATCACAAAATGAGACATTACTAGATACGAAAAGGGGCATAACTCCATAAAATATGAGCCGAGACGACTATTTTTTTTGTAGGCATTTAGAATACTACTAGATAAAAAAAGTTTCATCATAATTTGCTACCTTAACCAAACACAGTTAATTAGATATAACTAGTTAAATTCAAGCATGTATTACAAAATCAGATATTATTGCACCTCAAAGGGGAGTAACTCTGTGGAATAAGGGATGAGGCGACTAATTTTCTGTTGGCTATACTATATAAGCTATATAAATAGGTTTCCTAAATGTAGTAGGTGTATCAAACACAGTTCTGCAGATATAGTTGATTACATTCAAGCATATATCACAAAATATGTAATACTTGAAACCCCCCCAACACCCACCCTCTATAGGCAGTAAAACAGCATAATGGTACTGATATTCAATCCAAACTGATGTACTTTCCTGAAAAACTATCCAGTCTATAATAAACCAGATTGAATGAATGAGACTTACAATAGTTAACATAGTAAAGCCGGTCCTATTAAGAAGGTTGCCGAGGTCTTGGACAGATACAAATGGTGAGATGTGTGGCGCAAATCCCTGAAATGAAGAATACATGTAACCAGTATTAAAGAACTTTGTTTACAAGATGTAATATGAGAAAAAGCTGGCTAGACACTGATTAGTTTCCCTAATGATGTGAAATGAAAACCCAAATATCTTAAGATCCATTTAAATGGAAATTTGGGGGGAACATTTTTAAAACATACTTATCGGAGGGTGTCAGTTTTTCAAAACAATATGCGTTATTGTTTTCCAATAAATGAAAAATATTCATTTGATTGTTTCCAGTAAAAATCTGTCAACAGCTGTTCCAGATTTTTTTTTCAAAGTGGTACTTAGATATACATATACATGTAATAAAGTAACTGGTTCTAGATAACGTTACTGGTTGTACATTTCTATATTTCTCCAATATGAGCAGAGAGAGACAGGTCTCCTTTATTCTGGATCCTCCTGCCCTATGGGCATCCTCAATAGGTAAATATGTACATGCCACTCTCGAGGAACGTAAACTTAAGACGGCGGAGATAGGCTTTAAATAAGTTATTACCATGTGATAAAGATATAACTTCACTGGTCTAGGGGAGAGAACTCCCATTATACTGTGCATGTATTATGCTAACAAAGCTTATTATCTGATCAATGACTTATAGTGCTACAGCACTTTTGTTCACTAATGTCATTTTTTTTAAAAAAATTTTATTATTATTTTTGTTCACTGCCTTATCAAAGACGTTTGGTACAACAAAATTGAATTGAATTGAACTGAATTATCAATTCCCAGATATTGAACCATTTGATTTATTACAATCTTGTGAAGTATTAAAATTTCAGCAATTATACAATATTATAAACTGGAGTCAAAATTTATCAGAAACAATACCAGGATACAAATACAACTGGCAAACATGGGTTTGTGATCAACACAACACTAACAATATGCTAACATACTCCTTCTCTCTCCGTTTCCGCCAGTTGTAGAGCTCCACGTAGCTGGTATAGAGTTTCTCCGCCAAACACAGTGCCCAGGAAAGGGCAGTCACTCCTCAGAGAATTGTGAACCTAAATTGAAGACAATAATACCCGCATATAAACAATCATGACAATAATTCACGAGCAATGAGTATAATTTTTTAAGTGACAATTCGAAGACGAAAAAAGTAATACAGGATGACTTATGGCTTTCAAGTTGTTCTCTAACTGTATGAATCCGCTGTCGGTTGAAACACCATTACAGGGGTGTCAGAAGCAAATTCAAAGTGGTATGGGCTCACGAGTGAGCGAAGCAACCAAGTCGCAAGAGGGGCAGCGACCGAGTGGCGGGAGGGGGGAGTCGGAGAGGGGGGTATCCCTCCTCGCAGCAGTGATGCTTCCTAAAAAAATGCTACTAAAATGGCACTTTTTTGTGTCTATCATGGGGGGTTTTTTTGTTTGTTTTTTTGCGAAAAAGTGGTACGACCTGCCGTACCTCTTTCGACGCCCTTACATTACATGCTGAATAAAGTAGTTATCGCCCATCAACATGATCAGTATAATTGTGCACTGGTTTCCTCATCCTTACCTGTCGAAAACAGCCTGGTAGGTTATTGACCCAGTGTAAACTGAAATTAGAGAAAACCTGTTCAGAAAATATGTTACATATCATGTCTTGTTAATTGTGAGAACATTGGATAAACCAGCTATCACGTGATTGGACACAGGGCTAGAGTGACAGCTGTAAGAAAAGATCATGTTTGGCAAATTCTGTAAATTTCAAACTAGAGATATCTAGCAATTGAAGGTGGGGTGGGGGGGGGGGGGAGTTTAATGTCACACTCAAGGTTATTTCACTCATTTGGTGACCGCCAGTTGTACATGATAGCGGAAGCCGGAGTATCCGGAGAGAACCGCCAAACTAACAGCTGATTATAATAAGATAATATGAATGCAAATTTACCACATTAAATTAATTTATCACCAGCAAAAAGTATTTTTCCGTAATAAAGTAAAGGCAGAAATGATGACCCAGAGTTTGATGTAAGAAGCAGTACAAAGGGACGCGGGACCAAAGCTATCTAGGTGCTTTCTTAGCTATTTAATAACGAAAAGTTGGATAACTTTTATTTCTATCTATCATAACGCTTGATAATTTGTGTCATTCTGGATACTTAAACCAGTTAACATTACTAGTTAATACTATATTTGCCCATATATCCCAATGGATTTAACAACCCACAGATTGATCATAGAACATTGGACATCTGCGCAGTGGGGGATGTGCAGAATCTGTCCACTGTTATTGCACCAATGGGGGAAAGGTCAATTGATCACCAGTGACCTAGCTATACCACATGGTAGGGGAGTGAGTACATGTACATGTAGAGATTTTCCTCTCAAGTGTCTCCACATTGTTAGATAACCTACCTAAGATTGGAGACTACAAGATCTAAGGAGTTCTCTTGAAATGGTAGAAACTCTTCATCGACTACAAGTTTTTCTGTCAGTACTTCTGGTGAGCTTTGACTCTGCAACTAAAAGAGTGAGAAAAGGCAATTTTACAGAAGTTACCAGTGACAGTTTGGCAGATGTTGATCACGAGTTGTACATTTTGGAGTAGTATGAATAGGGTGATATTAATTATAATTATACAACCCTCGTACTATTAATTTCAATCTGAGGAGCCAATAGTAAGGGCGATATTCACGCTATGGTTTATACACCTTGAAGCTTTAAATATACCAGTTCTCTTCAAGGTAATAGTTTCTGTTTTCAAGGCAGTGTCAGTGTCACTGAAGCTATGCAGATCAATTTGCTGATTTTTATTACTTTAATAACAGGGTGCAAAATAGCCCTTTGCCCAGTTGCCCGGGCATTGTAAATTTCCTTTAGGCAACCGAATTCTGCCCGAATTGCAATGCATTTGGATGTGTTGGTTGCCTGTGCTTGCCGATGGGCAACTAGAATTTGTTTCTCTATTTCACACCCTGCTTAAACACAAAGATGAATATCCTGTCAACAAATATATTGTTCATATATTGTCTATTGAATAGACTTGGAAAACCCTTTTTGGATGATTACAGAATATATCGCTACATGTATGGCAAGGTTAATTTTGCCATCAGATGTCAAATGCCAGTACAACTTTGAGCAGCAACTTGACAAATGAGGGAGGAGGGAATTTGGCTTAATGTCACACTCAAGTTTGTTTCACTCATATGGTGACAGTCAGTTTGGTTGGTGGAGGAAGCCGGAGTACCCGGAGAGAACCACCGCCCTTCGGCAAGTAACTGACAAACTTTCACACATGGACCAGCTGGGCTCGAACCCGTGCCTCTTCAGCGGTGTCAGGCTAGCGGTCACCAGCGAAGCGCCTTAGACCACTCGGCCACCCTTGACAAATGAACTGACAACAATGGATTGGTTAGGAATTCCCATTTTCAAAGTATCTCCAAGGTCTTTAAAGTACAATCTTCTATTTTTAAGGCCAGAGATAGCTTCAATTTTGTCAGAATTTTTTTCTTACCAGAACTATTAGTAGCTAGGTCGATAGGGTAGGACACACAGAATTTGTTTTGAATGGCTTTTGTGTAAAGTTATCATTTGATTCATTTCAACCTGCTCTCAGTCTATGCATAAAGGATTTTGGGGCCAATGAGTCATATGACTGAAAATGAAAAACCTGACGAACGATGTAGGAAGATAACAGGTAATCTATTGTAATCTTGTAAATCTTTCCTTGATCATGTTGATAATATAATTATATCACAGTCTAGGCAAACCAAGAATCTTGGTTTACCTAGATGGTATATCAGAGAAATAACAACTATAGAGGCGACTATGAAAAATTCCACAAGAAGCCATTGATGACTAACTCGACCCTTTCAATTTCATCGACATTTAGTTCATGGAATTACAAATATTTTTGTGTCCGTCGGTCTTATGATATTTTTTGCCGCCTGACTTTTGGCGAGAGTAAAGCCCTTGAAGATTAACATTATCATGCCCAATGTCTAGACATGTTGCCTTATCTGGACACTGTTTCCCTTTTTTGTTTACTATATTTGTCCACATGCTCCTGTGTGTACTTACCAGGGGCATCATTTTAAAATTGTTTTGCTCAGCTAGCCACCTGATTGGCTAACAGATGTAGTTTGAAATTCGCACAGAATTTAAATAGCACTGATGTCAGATATAATGTTCCGTGATATTACATTGAGTGTCTGATCACATCTGAAGTCTTTTAACATGTTCAATGGGTTCAGTTCATTCCCAACAGAAAGAGAAATGTCTGAAAAACTGTTGCAAAAGTTTAAAATGGTGAATAATCCCCACTGAGCAGGTTTGGATGAAACAAACTCATTTGCAACATATACACTCACCAGTAGTTTGTGGGACATTTCACACTGGTAGATAATGTTTGCCATGTCCTTAGTGATATGTCTGGAGACATAGCCCCTCCCACATCCCAGGTCCACAGCCACATCAAATACTCTGCATACAAATAATACCCATTTGAGCTGAATATTCTTGATCGAAAGCTTCAGAAATAGTTGAAAAGACAAATTAAAGGAATTGCATGCTTTAGATTACCCTAATTTGGGCACAACCTCTATTCATTTGCGTACACTTCGCCATCCATAAGATGGCTCGCGAATCATGTGTCTCCATTATCGCGGAGTGATATCCGGTACTTTACCGGATTCTGTTCGGCCTTCATCCGGCGGAGAACAGACTGGAGAAATCTGATAAATTACAGGTTTTCATACCACTTCGGAAACAGATATTGCATGGGCTTACAAAATATATAGGTATGAATAACTTTCGTATCACCCAAGAGGTGTGGTAGAGCTGTAATTTTGAACAAGTAGGACGTCACAGGACTCGAAAATGGCGGGTTACGTTGGGGTTACGTCGGTAGACTTTAGCTGATTGGCTGACGAAGACACTTGGCATTGATTCATGGAAATTCCCTCTTGCAGTTGCCGAAAGTAGGCTAAAAATGGATACACACGATCCCAGCGTCAGTCTTACCGCGTATAGATCACCCAGATGGTTACAGGTTGAACCTCGAGCTCTATTCAGCATGGCAAAATTATTTTGGGCAGAGAAATGTGCCCAAATTAGTGAAAACCTGAATTCTGGCAAAAGAGGTAGGCATTGACTCAAACAGGACGCTTAATTGATGAGAAACTTCCATGAGCATAACTGAACTTTTAGATGTTTTGTCTTTTGTCCTCTAAATTGGGTGCATCCTAATTTGGGCACAACGTTTAACATTGTATCAAAAAGGTAATCTGAAGCCCCGAGAGGTTACAGTTAACTGAGGGGCAACAGTGGGTCCTTCCTGCAATAATTAATTAGATGTTTCAATGAATTGTAGCTGGGGTGCCTGATCCAGGGCAGCAGCCTCTGGCTCATTTCAGTCCAGTTGGTTGGTTGGTTGTTTGAAATTTAACATCGCACCTAACCTTATTGGACACACGGCAACGATGACCCAAACAAACATACCCTTGCAAAACCCCAATCCCAACAAAAACCCAACCAAAACCACAATTTTTTTTTGAATTTCGAATCTTGAAAATTAGGATTTACAGACACTGGTGATCACAATGGATCGTCAGAGAGCCTAATTTGTTTGGCACTTTAATCTATCTCCTGGGCCACATTTCAGTCTCCGTATGCCTATATGTATATGGGGAAATGTTTTCAACTTTACAATAGACATCATACAGATATATCCTGTTATTTGAAGAAAGGGTCGGTATGATTTAATGAATATTTTGGAACTGAAGTTGAAAAATTCCCCATAAGCATACATGGGACTGGGCACTGATGCTATAAACATGATAAAGTGGGTCCACCGTTATTGTGAAAAGGCAGGCTTGTTTGGGACAGCAATTTGTTAGATTAAAAACAGAACGCATTTCAAGTTAAACAAGGGGCTTCAATATACACCCGTATATCTGGAATTACATTGGTTCAAATTTCAAGGTTGTTTAATAGCCTTGATTCCAACTGATCTAGCAATCCAGAGAAAGGTCTACAATGTTTTGCTTATGAGAATGTAACATATATCACATCTTATATTGAATGATAAACTAAAATGAGCTTAACTCTTGGTAACTAGTTGACCTTGAAGCAAGAGCTGAGAGCTCACATATCCCACACTGAAATCGACAATAGTCAAACACAAGAAAATAGTAGTTTTCCTGCAAATGGATTCCTTTCAGACGAGAGAATTCTTCATGAAGGAAGAAGAAAGTGATGAAGTGAACCTTGTTCTTGAGTTGATAAACAGGTGTGAAGTTCATAAAGGACTCCTCTCCCTGTTAAATTAGCAAATGTATGGGGTACCAATCCATATCTTGAAACTAGAGCTATCGCATGGACAACAAATGTTAATGGATGAATGGACAGAACGCAACATCGCATTACACGACCTCGTCTTCGACAGGCATATGTAAATGTGACTTTTAATGATTTCTGATTTTGGGGTCACAGTGACCTTGACCTTTGACCTTGACCTCAATTTTGGTACACAACACATTTCTTCCCTCAATCTATCAATGCACACAAAAAATCATGATTTTTAATGATTTCCTGATTTTGGGGTCACAGTGACCTTGACCTTTGACCTTGACCTCAATTTTGGTACACAACACATCGTTTTCCCTCAATCTATCAATGCACACAAAAAATCATGATTTTTAATGATTTCCTGATTTTGGGGTCACAGTGACCCCTCAATTTCTCAATGGACACAAATTTGTTTTTAACAATTTCACGATTTTGGGGTCACAGTGACCTTGACCTTTGACCTTGACCTACATTTTGGTATGTGACACATTGTGTCCCCCTAATATATCTACTGACACAATAAAATTATTTTTAATAATTTCCTAATTTTGGGGTCAGTGACCTTTGACCTTGACCTAATTTTTGATATGCATCACTTCATTTCCGCCTATTGAATCCACTCACAAAAAATTGGAAATTTTTAACGATTTCCTGATTTTTCGATCACACTGACCTTTGACCTCTGACCTTGACCTACATTTCATATGCAACACATCGTTCCCCCCCTAGGGCATCCACTCACCAAAAATTAGAACTGTAGATAGAAAACTGTCAACGATCAATGATTTCCTGATTTTTGTCAACAGTGACCTTTGACCTCTGACCTCGACCTCAATTTTGGTACGCGACACATCGTCTCCACCTGGCGTATCCACTCACAAAAAATTGCAACTGTGGATAGAAAACGTTCACAGATATAGACCGGACACAAACACTTCAGGGATTTCCTGTTTTTTAGGCCAGTGACCTTTGACCTGTGACCTCGACCTTCATTTTGGTACGCGACACATCGTCTCCCCGTAGGGTATCCACTCACTAAAAATTGGAGCTGAGGATAGGAAACTGTCCCAGATATAGACCGGACACGAGAACCGGACAGACGGACGGAAACCGCCATCACATAATACGTCCGCCTTTTGGGCGGGCGTATAAAAACTAGACTACATTGTAACACAGGCATTCTGATTTAGGTGAGTGGTTTAGCTTAAAGCATAGGACAGCTCGCCTCAAATCCGAGTGCCTGCTAACATTCTGTCATTTACCTTGACCTTATAATGTATAGAGTAAATTGTTCAAACCGAGAAACACACGTGATGTCATATAGCCAATCAAGATAGGGGCTTGCCAACACCATGCAGCGAGGATTTTCTTCGAGGTCGGCCCATGTGCTTTCCAAATATGGCAAGTGGTGATTGTATTGATGTTAATTTCTTTCGAATACCCAATCAAATTTGAATTTTGAAGAGCTCATACATTGCACTTCTCGTAATATGGACCACAGAATATTTATAGAGCTATGACATCACCAAACCCGTATTCTGATCAGTTAATGTGTTATGTTCGGCCAAGACGTGTAGTGTTCGACTTGGATATGCGAAGATGGATTGAAAAGGAAGGACAGCAGTTGTCAGTATATATAGCACCATTGTCATAGCAAAAGTTGGCGCACAGCTTTTGTGTGCATGGTCAATCGACATTTTCCGATACTGAGTGGAGTGAGCTCAGGAAGTCACAGCCAATCAAGATGCTGTACTGTGTGCTGTGGTCAAATACCTGAACATCTAATCTGACCCTTTTTAACCCTCAGCCCGATTGAGCTAAGGGGTATTGTTGTCACCCCGTCTGTCTGTTCGCCCGCTGAAATTCGTTTCCAGGCAATAACTTGAGCACCGTTTAGCAGATTCTTCTCAAATTTGGTATATGCATATATACCATGCCAAGAGGTGTCACCTGGGATTGCATTCCGACCACTTTCGCAAATAGGTGGCCCCACCTGGTGGTTAAACCCAAGATGTATATGCATTTCCATGCAATAACTTGAGAACCTATCATCGGATTCTTTTCAAATTTGTATATCCCATGCCACGAGATGTTGCTTGGGCTGGACTGTTATATCGTTAAGGAGCTGAGGGGTTGTAGCCCCTCTGGTGCCTTAACAACCCCTGGTGCCTTATGATATATCAGATATAGGCCTACCATGCCTACTGGAGGCATTTTCCATCTCTTATATATGCCGGTACACACTTCCTTCGTGGATGAAATTTGACTGAATGCACATGCTTGCATGCCACGTTTCCATCTCAATAAAGTCAGAGGTTGTTACCCCGACATTTTAGGGTTACAAACTCTGACAATGAGAGAATGATACAGGACGTGAAGGACAAAATTCATCAATTTATTCACTCACTAAATAGGTACTTGTTATCTAAGCAAGCAAAATTATACCAAATGTCTTTGCAATGTCAAATTCAATTGTCCGGTACTTGCCTCTTCACATCACATATCCTATCATACAGCCGGTAACCAATCTGGAAGTAAAGAGATACAGCATTTATATGAGACAAAATGAAGACATATATGTATGACAGATTGCAGAAGTAGCTAGGTCTTGGGGAACAGATTTATTTGTCAATGCCCCACCCCGATTAATCATTTATCCCTTCCATATTCTCACAGACTGACTGAATTAACATTAAACCTTAATTCTCTCTCTATCTTTCCTCACTAAATACCAATATTTACATACGGAGAGTGACAGTTGTCAATTTTCTGATGGACGTGAAAGCAAAGACCATATGTACCAGAGACGAGATATGTGAAGACTTGGACAGCCTGACCGGTTCGGAACTGTTGTTCCTTCATCAGAGGCAGTGATTGATGTATGTGGAAAAAGTTCCCCCTATTTATAGGTAGTGATCTGGGCCGATCCGGCTGGAGAGAAAAGCCATTTGATTGGATGGCTGGTGGACCTCGAGAAGCAAAAAAGTTTTTGCCGGATTAGGGTGCCGGGTCGTAAATGTCGATCCGGTGGGTTGATCCGGGTGTACTTGGGGTAGCCTGTGGGTGCCGGATCGAAGTGCCGGATCGGGGGTCGATCCGGGAGAGTGATCCGGGTGAGTGGGATTGTGATGTGTGCTCCGTGACGGAACTTCAAAGCTTGAAGTCTGATCCGGGGCTTTGATCCGGTTGCGTGGCAGTGTGCCTGGGAGGACCTCAAAGTGGTATGGATCCGGGTGTGTGATCCGGGAAGGGCGTGATGAAGTTTCTAAGACAAAAAACAGGCAGCTTCTTAACTGTCTAATGACGATATAGGTGGGCGTGTTTGTCCCAATATGGTCAAACTAGTGTATATGTACATTGACATAGGGAGCGGAAATAGATTGTTATTGGCCGCGGGGGACAGAGGTAGGTGATGTTCTGTTGGAACAGGGAGAGTTTTTCACTTACAATATATGTACCAGAGACCCCTAGCCTGATATTCTGGTAGAGAGTACATCATACATATGGCTAATTAACACACTTTTATCATCATGACTACATCCTGTTGTTGCCTCATTTCAGTACAAAGTGGGATGCACCATGATTCCCGCAAATAATTACCCTGCAAATAGTGGAAAATAAAGCTTCGTGCCTTCACTGGTATGTTAGCCACTGCAAAAGTTTGATTGCCTGCATCAACTTTTTAATGTAGACATTCTTCCAAATTATACGATGCGTGCTAAACCCACGCCCCATGCATGTTCCGCTAATTGGTGATTGGTTAATATGTCTCCCCCAACGGTTGGGGGGAGACATCTAGTGTTTTTGCTGTCTGTCCGTCTGTCTGTCTGTCTGTCTGTCAGTCTGTACATCTGTCTGTCCCCTTTCCTTGTCTAAATGATATCTTGAGAACTGTTAACTGGACAGAATTTCACGAAACTTGGACGGAAGCTTCATTGGGATTGTCCCCTCATCTGATTAGGTCACAAACCTCCATTGAAGTTTTTGGCTCTAAGATTATTATCAGGACTGGACTTCCGGCGAACCTTGATTGGCCATTATACCTGACTGGGCTAGAAATGGTCTGTGATGTATTTTAAATGTTTCTATAATATTTGACTCTCAAATATATCAAAACCATCTTTTCAAATTTCAATCGGAAAAAATGTGGGCCAGTTCGATTGGCACCTCTGAAATTTGCCGTAATGGTGTCGGGCTGGATGACCCTATTCCTGGCGGTCTTATCTCGAAAAAATGATGGGGAATGTATAATGAATTTCCCATATGTTTGAGCGGAAAGGCCAGGCTACCTGGTGTGGTGGGTGATTTGTGGTGGCGAATATTAGGGAATGTAGTTTTCTCAAGATGTGCTCGGCCAATTTACTACATATTAAGTGGTTTGTGATCATTAGGTTTTGGTGTGTGGGTGTGTTCGTAACTGGACGGAATTTCACCAAACTTGGATGGAAGCTTCGGATAGTCCCCTCATCTGATTAGGTTTTGGTGCGTGTGTGTGTGTGTTCGTCCGTGTCTGGTGTCCATTCATCTACTTGTACATGTATATACAGGCTTTGTCTGCAAGATATCTGGAGAACTACCAGAACCAGTGAAGGCTCGAAGCTTTATTGATATCGACCATCCATCCCACGAGCCAGGCAACTGTGATAAGTAAGCATACGGTACATAAAACGTATGTGCGTGAACCTGCCCTTGAATCTCATGCCTGGCATGCATGCAGTATTATGCAGTACTTCTATAGGATTACAATGGGGCTTATTCCACTCTAACTGTAAGAAGACGTTATACCTCTTCCTTCAAATAGTCATAAACTTCATAGTCCTCCAGTAATGTCGTCCGATCTCTTTGTAGTCTCTTTGCTTTTCTGTCAAACACGTTCATTATTGACCCCGTCTTAGCCTTGTTTGTATCAGTAGTCATTAAACTAACACATGCTTGTCTGCTTTTCTCAGTTATTTGCAACAGGTTTTTTCTTTGATATCCATGTAATGTTGTTCTTGTTGTTGTTGTTAATTTTCTAGGATAAGATCTATATGATCTTGCAGACATGGTTGTAGAATTGTCGAAATTACACAAATTTCTTTGGTTTCTACATTTTCCCATCGGATTTGCTAATGTGCATATCTGTGATCCATGCCTAAGATACGAAGGTCGGTGATAAACATACGAAGCTGAAGTTGAGAACTCGGTTGTTGGGGATTCGAAGTGACAAACCAGGGTCAATCTCCCACCGGCAGGTGTGCGTGACAAACAGCCACAGCCAAGAGCAAATAAGGATTGTCTTCTGATTTTTAACATTTCTCTCTGATTACTATATTACATATATCTTTTCTATATAATGGGATGAACGAAATCAGGATAAGAGAGTGAATGTGAACTTTTTTTCTGGCGATAACCGGGCACATGCGAGTCTTGACAGCGACACCTTAGTTAGCCTCCAATACTAAAGAGTCCATCCCAACTAAAGGGAGAATACCCATGCAGAATATTCACCCTAATAGTTTAGTAATAATATTATTCTAATAGTTTACTTCAATCTTGAATGTCGCTCGACTGGGCTTACTAGTCGAGCGACGTTCAAGATTGAACTAAGTTTACTTATAAAATTCTCATCCAACTTTGCTCCCAGAGTATATTTCGCACATCTACTAACCACCTCGCTGGGGGTCTAATAACACCCCAGCCACCAGTCAGATTTTTGGACCGGATTCGGGGCCTTCGCGCACATCGCCGGAAGTGACATCATATATAGTAAAATAGATGTTTAACGAAAATTTTTATTACTTTTCAAGTCTGCATAATACCTCCGTTGACCTAGCGTTAACAAGAATTATCTGGAGATAATTTTCCCTGTTTATCTGGACAGAGCATATGAAAAGTAGTTCGCTCATGTGCAACACTAAAGGAGTTGTTTGGTCGGATTCAAACTGAACCGTGCGTTGGTTGGTTTCCCCTATACGTCATAGCAACGTAGTAAAGGTCAATTTCTGCTATTGGAGGCAGGGATGTTATTGGAGCCTGCGAAATGGAGCATGCGCTGTGGGGAGGTTGATAGTAGTAGCCTACTATGTTCTCCGCTCTATCATAAATAATTCCATATCAAATTCCCATATATATATTGCGAATCTGTAAGGTTCAATACTCTTATTTCTTAGGTTAATGTTTCCCATTTTGGTGGTTGGTGAAGAAGCCCCATGATATAAAATTATGATTAATGTCAAGCAATAGGCACATGGTATACAGATTATCATGACAAGAAGATTACATTGTATAGCACTTCTAAGAATTTTTTTGTTTCTTAGGCTCATGTTTACAATTTTAGCAACACTGCCGTTTATATGTAACATTTAACTGAAACCTTTTCTAACTGTAACAGTTTGTTTTCGCTCGCGCATCTCTGATACTTTTTGCAACAATGTAGCAGTGGAAATTAATAAATGAAAATAAATTGAAATAAAGTAGAATATGATAGATACAATTAATGCAGGCGCGGCGGAGCCGGGGGGAGGATAATTGTGACGGGAGTGCCTTGAAATGGATCGAAACTTAGTAGAGAAGCTTCTGTAATATCAAAATAACCCCGACCCCTCCTCTTTCTTTTTTCACGGGTTCAAATTTATCGTGACTAATTTTAAATTGCAGCTTCATGCAGAGTGCCAACTTCTTCCCAATGTTTGTTCTATCTGATTTAGTGTTAAACAATTCAGCTTGGCATTGATGCAACAACTTCCGCATCGACGAAGTGACCTTTTCTTGCGGAGGTGTTAGAAGTTGACTTTCACTTAACTCTACCTGGCCTGTTGGTTTTTTTGCTCCTATCTCCGGAATGACAAAAATTGAGGGTCATTTGGGGTCATATTGGGGTCATTTTGAGCCTATTTGCATGACCCTCCGAGCAGAGGATCATGGGTAAATTCAAAATGGCGGCCATGTGGGGTACCAGAAAAGTGGTCATATTTCTTCAAAATTTTGCTTTTCTGTATGGAAAAGTGGGTAAAATCTATTGTATTTCATATCAGATTATTATTTACTAATGTATCATGCAGTTTTTGCGAAGAAAAAACAAAAATAAAAAATTCGAAAATTCTGATAAAAAAATGGTGGAAAAATGCTCTTCTTGAAAATGACGTCACCGTGACGTCATCATGGCGGCCATCTTGGACTTTTTTACATTTTCTTGTAGAGCTTGACCCAATGATGTATTGTGGTAAGTTTCAGCCCTCTAGCCTTAGCGACAGCGAAAATATATAGGGGGGAGGCCTTATCCGCCCCCAGCCCCAGCCCCTCCACCCCACACAGGCTGCGCTACACCCCAAATCGCCCAGGCCAGATAGGTTTAAATTGACGAGAAGATCTCTATATTCTTCTGTCTCTTTGAAAGAGTTACAAAGGCGAAAATTGCGAAATTTTTCACTCTAAAATATTCTCTGAAAATGTGTCAGAAATGCGTGAAGTGAATGGTAAATTTAAAAAGTTCTCCGAACCCACATCGCGCGAGGAGGACACCCCTTCTTGGTCCCACGCCCGGTTGTCCCTCTCCTATCCCCCCCTCCCCCCCCCCCACCCCTGTTGAATTGCGTCCGCCGCGCCTGTAATGTAATGCAATATGTACATGGTATACAGATTATCCAGTGACAAAAAACATTATTTATGGTTTATTGAATAATCAAATATTAAATTTCAATGTGACTTTCAAGTACGGTACAACGAATCAAATGTATATTAGTAACAATTTTATTCGGAAACCCATTAAGCCTCGGTGGATATTTGTGTTCGTGTGCTGAACAGCGGTCAACTCGGGTGTCGTGGCGATTTTTGGAAACTCGCTACCCGCCACGCGCCGGAGACATATCTTCGGCGACTGGCGACTTTCTGCTCTCTTTTAACATGTAAAAACTCGCCACTTGCCACGCGAAGCAAAAACGCGGCGAGTTGGGTTCTGTCTATTAATACTGCTGCAAAAGTCGCCAGTCGCCACACGCCAGGGTGGTCTTCGACGACTGGCGACTTTCTGCTATCTTTCAGCGCGTGAAACTCGCCACTCGCCACGCGACGCAAAAAACGCAGCGAATTTGGTTCAATCTATTAACATTGCAAAAGTCTCCAGTCGTCGAAGATGTCTCCGGCGCGTGGCGGATGGCGAGTTTCTAAAAGTCGCCACGCGACGCAAACTTGACCCAAATAGAACACCATAGTCAACATATAGGTTAGCCTGTTTAACAGTTCCATCTCTCATGAAGTAAGGGGTCACGTCCAATTAATCGAGGCACTTTCTCGATGCCTTCGAGATGGATCGAGAAATTTCTCGGCTGAAACCGGGAGGGCAGAACCGGGACCCCTGACGACGTCTCCCGGTTTGCTCCCGGTTCTATCTCGATCGAAACGTCCCGGTTTTCGAGATGGTGAAGAAATTGATCGGTACTCTCGAAGGGGGTCCCGGTTTCACTATGTCCGTGTTTTGTTGCCGTTAATTTGTACTATCTTATCTTCTCAGGCGATTAGAATTTTGCGCTGGTATCATATTTGTATCGCCTATGTATATCGCGGCGAAAATATAATTCAGAAAACGGATTTTTTAAAGATGTTTTCGATGTTATTCTTCGTTTAATCGATATATCTATGTCCTGATGTTTCGCGAATTCAATTGAACGAAAACTTGCATTTATCTATATATAAAGTATAAATATATAATTCAGTGAACTTCTCTCACATCGATAATCTGACTAGTATCCGTTGTGGAATAAATGACACATCAACTGGATTTGATCTGTAATGATGGTATGGAAGCATGCATTAATTATTACTTTATATAAAACAAATTGACCAAACATGGATCGTTTCAATCGAAAAATGAAAGCTGTGTTAAGAGTTTGACCGGTGATTACCTAGGTGTGTAATTTATAATTTGGTAGTATTCATTGCAGATTCCATTTTCTTTTAGAATTACTGTCTTGTTACATAGTTCAAATAAAGAGATTATATCAACAACGTTTATTTCTGACATAAGCTTGTCCGGAAGTGGTTAGCGGAAATACTGGCAATCAGAAGTAGAGGTGAGTAGTATACAAAGAGCATTTGGAGGCCAGTTGACCTCAGAAATTTGCATATGACCTCTGTGACGTCACGCGACAGCCAATCAGAAGCGAGTATTGTGTCACATGGGGTCATGTGTGGTGGTGGGTGGTGGGTGGTGGGTTTAAGATGGCGGCTGTGGTGGTGGGTGGGTGGTGGGTTTAAGATGGCGGCTGTGGTGGTGGGTGGGTGGTGGGTTTAAGATGGCGGCTGTGGTGGTGGGTGGGGGGTGGGTTTAAGATGGCGGCTGTGGTGGTGGGTGGGTGGTGGGTTTAAGATGGCGGCTGTGGTGGTGGGTGGGTGGTGGGTTTAAGATGGCGGCTGGTGGCGGTGGGTGGGTGGTGGGTTTAAGATGGCGGCTGTGGTGGTGGGTGGGTGGTGGGTTTAAGATGGCGGCTGTGGTGGTGGTGGTGGTGGGTGGGTGGTGGGTTTAAGATGGCGGCTGTGGTGGTGGTGGTGGTGGGTGGGTGGTGGGTTTAAGATGGCGGCTGGTGGTGGTGGTGGTGGTGGGTGGGTGGTGGGTTTAAGATGGCGGATTGTAGAAAAACGTATAAAAGGAGGCGATTTTTAGGGGAGGGGAGTATTCATTGCACTACCTACCTGACTCACGTGACCAGCCTGCCTGCCTGCCTGCTTGCCTGCCTGCCTGCTTGCCTACCCGCTTGTATGACACGAAAGCATGAGGCGTGGAGAAGATTTTCCCTGGGACCCAGCAGCACCTCCGGTTGAAGTCTTGCCTGAAGACGAGCGTGTCAGGGACATTTATCGACGTCACTGGGCTACCATACGCCATTGTTTTCACCGTGACCGTCGTCTATTGGACTTGTATAACTATCGACTGCAGGACCTCACGTATTTGTCTACCTATGCCGAGAACATTTTCACAGATCAGGTGACAGCGTTCAAGTTGAATATCACATTCGGGTACATTTTACGGCACAAGGAGACGGATCAGGTGCGGTATTATTATCCCAGCAATAATACCTATGTGTTTGATCAGCCGTTCACGGTGACGGATGCGATTTCTCTGGAGCCACTCATCGACCAACTGACTACGTTGGATCCATTGGAATGGGCCCGGTTGCAACGCCCCAATACCCAATGGCTTGTGGAAATGGTGACCAACGTCACATTTTTCGTCACGAAAAGGAGAGATCATCCTATCGGTGCTCCTGTACTACTACCCCCGTGGTTGCTTCATCGAAAAGGCCTGTATGCATTAACAGGAGGGAAACAGGGGTCCTACAAAGACCGGAAATGTCTGTTTCGGTGTTTGGCCGTGCATCTGGACGAGTGTAACCCCAAGTGTTGTGACAGAGTGGCCAATGACTATTGGCAACAGTATTTACAGCAGCAAGACTTGGATAAGCGGCACTTCCGTGGAGTTCCGTTCAAAAATTTGGATGACGTGGAAACACTGTTCAACATCAATATCTTTGTATACCGATTACGATGCGAGGAGGATACATTTGTGGCTGAATTGGTTCGTCGTTCAACAGAACGGTATGCTGCTACGATGAAAGTCAATGTGTTCGACGACAATGGCGTGAGTCATTTTTCGCTGATCTACAATATGAGCCAGTACGCTCAGTCTTTCAGTTGTACCCAATGCCATCGGGTGTTTCACCGTTCCTCCAACTTACATCGCCACGAGAAAATCTGTGACAACAGTGTCAAGCGAGTATATCCGGGTGGTGTGTATCATAATGCGCCTACTATTTTCCAGGAACTGGCCGATGAGGGTGTGATCATACCGGATGTGGATCGTTATTTTCCCTACCGGGCGTGTTACGATTTTGAGGCCCTGTTGGAGCCCATGGAGATGTTTTCAGCGAAAACGCAGTGGACGCAGCGCCATATTCCTCTGAGTGTCAGTATTTCCAGCAACGTACCTGGCTATGACGCTGCACCGGTATGTTTCGTGTCCACGGGGGATTCCCATGAGTTGATCATCCGCATGATGGAGTATTTAGAGGAAGTCAGTGCGGCTAGTACAGAATTATTGGTGTCCAAGTTCCAGGACGTACTGGACCAGCTGGACGATCGGATTCCTATACCGGGTGTAGCGTTTAGTGACGATGAAGAGTCCGAGTCCGAATCCGAGTGGGAGCCCGAGTGGCAGCCCGAGTCGCAGCCCCTGCAGTCGCGGGATGTGCCTTTACCGAAACCGTATGCGGAGAAATTGAAAGTGCGCTTCCTACAATATCTAGGCCAGTTACCGGTGCTAGGTTTCAATTCGGGACGCTATGATTTGAACATGGTGAAGGAATTTCTTTACCCCTACTTGGCCCAGTCGAATACCCTCAAGTCCGTGATCAAGAAGATCAATAATCATATGGCCCTCACTACCACATCACTGCATTTCCTGGATGTACGGAACTACTTAGCTCCTAATTGTAGCTATGATCAGTGGGTCAAGGCATATAACTATGCACAAACCAAAGGGAGGTTCCCTTACACGCATATATCAACGCTCGATCGTTTGCAGGAAACACAGTTGCCACCCCGGCACGCCTTCTTTGATGATTTGAAGCAAGTGGAATGTCCGGAAGACACGTACCGGGAACTACAGCAGGTATGGAACGATCAACATATGCACACCTTGCGAGATTTCCTGACATGGTATAATAACCTAGATGTGGTTCCTTTCCTGGAAGCGGCCGAGAAAATGGTGCAACTCTTTCGTCGCCAAATGCACGTCGACATCTTCAAGGAGTGCTTGAGTTTACCGGGTCTGGCACTTCGCTATCTTTTTCAAGAGTGTGCTACGTACTTCTCGCTGATACAGCAAAAAGATGCAGACATGCATGATTGTCTAAAGCAGAACATTGTCGGCGGGCCGAGTCTTATTTTTCACCGTTATCACGAGAAGGACGTCACTACTCTCCCCAGTGGAAAACCCTGTGCTAAGATCATCGGATTCGATGCGAATGCCTTGTACCTGTGGTCGCTGGCCCAACCTATGCCCAGTGGCCATTATACACGTTGGTTGGCGGAAGATCGGCATTTTACACCGCAACGTACACCCTACAAGCATCTGGCTGATCAGTGGTTGGATTGGGAAGCCTATCGACGGGGAATTTATATACGACACCAAACCAACGCCACAGAGAAGCGCATAGGAGATCGTCGACTTCCCGTCGATGGGTTTGCCCTGGTGGGTAGCACACCCACCGTATTCCAATTTTACGGTTGCTATTGGCACGGCCACGAATGCCATTTCAGCGCTGGACGCTTCAACGAACGACGTGGAAAAACACCGGAAGAATTACGGGAAGAAGTGGAGGAGAACGGTGATTATGTGAAAGAGAGAGGATACCATTTGATTGAAATGTGGGAGTGTGAATTTCACACGATGTGCCAGGCCCTGCCCCATTTACGACGTTTCCTAAAAGAGCGCGAGTACCCCTTGAGTCGTCGGCGACTTCTGAGTCTGCCACAGATGTTCGACGCCATTCGTTCGGGGGACCTCTACGGCTTTGTCGAATGTGATTTGCATGTTCCCGACACTCTCAAGCCTCTCTTCGCCCAGTGCCCGCCCATCTTTAAGAACACGCTGGTGGGTCGGGCTGATATTGGAGACACCATGAGGACCTATGCGGAGCAACACGAGTGTTTGCCTCAACCTCGACGGATGTTGATTGGTAGTATGTGGGCCGAGAAAATCTTGCTGGGCACTCCCTTACTGCAGTGGTACATGAACCACGGTTTGGAAATTACCCAAATATACCAAGTGATACAGTACGTACCCGACGCTTGTTTTGCGGAGAATGCCGACATCGTGACGTCGGCCCGTCGTCAAGGTGATGAATACCCGTGTGAGGCCATCATCGGTGAATGTTGGAAGTTGACTGGCAATGGTTATTATGGAAAAACGGTTACGAACCAGGATATTTCCTTCGTCCTGGTTGTTTTGTCCTGTGGCTGTAAACAGGTTCAGGTAGCTGCGCACATAGTTTTGGTTACCAAAATCCGGTTGTAAGGGGCGGGCTGGAATTTGATGGCCAGCCACGTGCAGTGCCAAAAAGTTCAGGCTGAAATGTTGAAAGGCGAACGGATTCTCATCCCACGCGCCATTGAAAGCGGTGTTGGTCACACACGCTATGGTAACACGTTTAGGGAGATCCCCTAGAAATAAATTTTCACGATTGGCCATCATCGTACCGGCTGGCACAGAGAACACCTTGGTCTGTACGCGTCGGATGGGGTACAGGGCTGGTTTTTTCGATAAGGCTTCCATGTGACTCACCAACACGCCCTGTTGCAAATCCACCGTACGCACAAACAGGGCTGCATCTTCTAGGATGATCTTGTAATTGGGGGCCGCTCCACCGGCCATCAAGGCGAACGCAGGTGTGGAACGGATCAACTTGATCTTGATGGATACACCGTTCATCATGTAGCGGTCTTGCAGGAACAGATCGGCGTGGAGTCGTCCCATCATATCGACGGACTTGCTATCGGCTGTCAAGTTTTTGCGGTTGGTCAACCCATTATTGGCAGCCAGCACGCTATTCATGGAGCAGGGTGTATCCTTGTAGTACAGCGCGGCTTGCAAGTGTGATTTTTTGGCATCTGAACCGTACGACAACAGCGTCTCCATGTAGGCTCGGTACGGGTACGTATTGGTGGACGTACTGATGAGTTTATCGCTCAGACTCATATCCACCTGTTGGAACAAGGAGTGCAGCCAAAGATTCACTAGGCCTACTACTGCATCGTCCGCTACGTTGCCCCCGGCTGCGTCCACTATTTTGGCTTTCACGTACAAGTAGGTGTGGGCTAAATCCAGGTAGGCTGTATCTTTGTTTTCAATGGTAAATTCCACAGGGCCCGTCCCCGTCAGGCCTTGCCAGGGGTCGATGTTCTACCCAACGGCCTTCGGCTACACTGGTTTGGGTGGGTGGAATAGTCCACAAATCCAATTCACTGTTGGTAGACGGACACGACTCGGAGTGAATGAATGCCATTATGCGAAGATGTCTCTCCTACTACTCTTCTTCTTCTTCTTGGTCTTAGCCCTCCGGGGTGTGCGTCGTCGGTGTGTTGGACGTCGAATGACTCTTCGCTGTGTCCGGGGTTGTCTTTTAAGGGCTTTGGCGATCAAGACGCTGCCGGCTTCTTTAGCCCGTCGTTTCAAGGCTTGTGGGGGTGCTGTGCCTCCCATCACATCACCGGCCACGCGCAATCCACTGCGTACCGCTTGTTTGCCTACCGCTTTGACACCCCGTGTCACCAAGGGTAAGAACGTTTTCACAATGCTGCCCAGTATGTTTCCCAATCCGTGACCTCGTTGCATGCGTGCACCGCTAAAGATGGGCAAGTCTCCCCCCGTTTGTTTCTTGTAGTAGTCGGCATAGCTGGGTATATGACACTGGTAAGGCACGTACATTATACGAAGTGAGGAGAACGGGCTTGTCGGAAATGAAGTGTCAGCACCACTTTCCCTCGTTCGAATGCGACCGGGCGTCCCGTGTCATCTCTTATATCTACCGTGATCGTGTTGATATCGGTATGTCGTACGGGCAGGTAGAGTATATGGTTGAAACTCTGGTTGACTTGATCACCATACGACTTGCTAATGGGCACCACCCGTAACAGAGGTGTGTTCACATCACCCACAATATGGCTGTCCACTGCGTCCGAGTAGACGTAGAGTGCGTACATGCCTACTTTCATATCCATCACTTCGTCACCGTTGTCGGTGGTGGGTCCCGGGTACACTCTGTAAGGCAGACCTAACATTTGCTGTAGTGTAGGACTGAGTGTCACAGCCACGTTAGGGCTCAGCAGGATACAGGCCTTGTCGTTGTGTGGGTTGACAGTCAAGATTATGTGATTCTTGAAAGGGTAGACTTGCAGGGGTTTTGATTTATTCCTGGCCTCCCGTAGAGACTTGTACTCCAACAAGGACAGCAGACCCTCTATGAACTTCTGGGGCGTATCGTATTGGCCTTCGGGGAGAATGAGTTTGGTGACTTTGCCTTCGTACGTCACTTCGTACCATACTTCTTCGTCTCGTACGTTGTACCACGAGTAAGGGTACTGAATATCTACCAGTCCACATTCCCACCGACCCGGTAAATGTAACGGTTGTGGTAATTGAGTGACATACTTGGCCAAGGTGTTGTCAGGAAACACATCGAGTGAACTATTACTGGGCAACGTCAGGTAAAACATGGCGACTGAGTTGTTCTGGCTTCTGCACCGGGTTTTTATAGGGAGGTCATCCTCCCTTGGTAAGGTACCCCTTAGTAAGGTTCCCAGGCCTTGGGCGGCTGACCTCGGCGTCGTGATCGTCGCGGTGACTTAGCTCTGGGGGTTTGCAGGGGATGACGTGGTAAAAGAGGTGACGAAGTAGGTGCCCGCCGTGAGGGTGTTTTGGGCGGCGTCTGAGGTTGCCATTCACGTTCCCAGGTAGGGGAAAGTCGAGAGGGTGCTTGCATCCACTTCCAGCGTTCACGATTTCCTACCAATTCTTGAGGAGTGTGTGTGTCTTTTAATCCCTGAGCAAAGGCTTCCCAGCCCGGTGGATTAGAGTGTTTGCGAGAACGTACCATATCGTTGATTAAATCCGTCATATGAGATCCCGGCACCACTTGGTTTCGAATCAGTAGTTTTCCTTCAGCGTTCCAACCCATATCGGCATTCTGTTTCACCCGGTCCAAAAATAAACGCGCCTTGGTCTTGAAGGCTTTAGGCACACTGGCCAATACTTCCTGTTCCAGCTGAGGTGAGGCAGAAGTTGAGGATGGCGGAGGTGTGAGTGTAGGCGTTGTGGGCGTTGTGGGTAGTTGTGGTGTACTACTACTACTACTCCCTCTATATTGATCCATAAACGTCTGGTACCGGTTCAGCGTATGATGGTAGAGTTGAATTTTCTCGTGATCGGGTAGTCGACGTTGGAGTATACTATTCATCTCTTCATCCAGAGACTGCAGTTGTTGCACTGTGGCAGGCACGGGATAGGGTGATTGCAAACTCTGTAACAGTCGAGGTTCCACCAGCATCATTTTTTTCGTATGTTCCATGCCGTTAGCGTCCCAAGATGGAGCCTAGTAACGGCCCCAGTACAGTAGCGGCTAAGGGTGCGAGGAGTGCGCCGAGAAATCCACCTCGCTGTAACACCTGTTTCTTTTTCTTGACACTACCCGTCTTCTTCACCAACGTTCGGAGGCCCGCCTTGTGCCGTTGCAATTTCCCTTTCTGCAGAGGACTGAGCGGAACATTGCCTTTTAACACATTATGCGCCACTTCACACAAACACCGTACCAAGTCGGGTTCCGCCCCGCGCACCAGGGCCCGGCCCACCTCCGGTGGCGCGCTGCGTAATACGCGGAGGGCCGGCGCGTGCTTGCGTACCCGTGCAGACATGATGAGTGACGGCTAGAGTGCATTGTCTTCTTCTTTTATTTGGGTGTGTACACCGTCTGCACCTCTCCGGGGAAAATGTGGGTACGCAATCGAAGGGATGAGGGAGTGTCTTGTTTCAAGTCGATGAGTAGATACCCGTGAGCTCGTTGGGTAGCATCTTCAAAGGCTTCTCGTACAAAGGCCGTGTTTTCTGGGTACATCTGTTGGGCCAGGTGCGTAATTTGGGAAGCG
>JAVTVY010053936.1:0-26310 GCA_036873755.1 Hanleya hanleyi
GTTAAGAAGCATATTTACTTTCCCATTCACGTCACGGAGTATTTCTATTATTTTCTCTAACTCGCACAGAAGATTTTGTTTGTCTTTCTTCCTCATAAAGAGGACAATGAAGTAAGAAATGATTTTCGTCCTCGACTTGATCCCCACAGATATCGCCCAGTTTCAACAACCAGACTGTGGGAGCTAGTTTCCAGCTTTGTGAGAGGTTGTCTATGTTTGAAAATACGGACTTCATGTAAATAATCATCTCCTCCCACAGTCCGCTACGGCTTGATCTGCCAGTAGAGATCAAGCTTCGAGGACTTTGATGCGTCAGTCATGCCAGGCCACTTTCCATTTCCGGGTAAATGACGGGGAATTTAACAGCAAGCACGGCAATCTCCTAGATGGAGAAAACCATCTATGAATTGATGTGATATCACGGCCGCATTTTAACTACTTTACCTGCAGACATGGAGGGGGGATAGGGTTAGCCAATTTGGCATGGCTTCGTTCCTTCCTACACGAACGAAGTCATGACAACTTGGCTAGGATAGGGTTAGCCTATAGTATTGGACCCTTCTACGGAGGGCCAATGCTCGGCTGATGCAGCAACAATAACATTTTCCCAGTTAGACGCCGCTTTTGAAATCGAAAACGAGGCCGCGCTATGTCGTTGGTCAACTGAGACAGTCACGTGGTTGTGTATGAAGATTGGGGTGGCTCCTATACAAAGTGATCCAATGAGAATGCTCATAGTTTAAAATGAAAGAGTATTTGCGTACACTTCGCCATCCATAAGATGGCTTGCGAATCGTGTATCTCCATTATTGCGGAGCGATATCCGGTACTTTACCGGATTCTGTTCGGCCTTCATCTGGCGGAGAACAGACTCGAGAAATCTGATAAATTACAGGTTTTCATATCACTTCTGAAACAGAAGCTTACAAGATATATAGGTATGTTTAACTTTCGTATCAACCGAGAGGTGTGGTGGATCTGAAAGTTTGAACAAGTAGTTCATCACATGACTCGAAAATGGCGAGTTACGTTGAGGTTATGTCGGTAGACTTTAGCTGATTGGCTGACGAAGTCACGTGGTATTGATTTATGGAAATTTTCTCTAGCAGTTGCCGAAAGTAGGCTGAACATAGATACACACGATCCCAGGGTCAGTCTTACCGCGTATAGATGACCGAGATGGGTACAGGTTGATGAAAGGGGTCGAATGACCAATCACTGAAGGGGAGACAGCTAGAACAGTACACTATCACTGTCTGTTAATATCTTGATTTAACAGAGAGTACTACAGTCTAGGATAGGGTTAGGTATCCGCTTATCGAGGTTTATGCCAATGACCAGTCCATATTCCTACCCCACTTTATGGTGCCAATCTGGCGGGATAGCGGCAACATCTGGAGAAACCCGATCAGCGTGGCGCCTGGTTCGGCTGAGCCAACGAAAAAGCCCCTATCATTATGTTCCATTCAAAGCACTATGAAGAGTTCTTAGAACTGGTCAACCCTCGCGTTAGTGCAAACCGGTAAAGCCCACAGGCGACATCCAACAGGGGAACGGATAGGATATAATTTTAATTGAAACTAAGACTTGATACATATGGATTGCATACCGGTTTGTCAAAATAACTATTAACCACTTCCTGACGCATTTGTGACCCAAAATGAGGGCGGGAGTAGCATATATAAACTTCTTCACAATTACAAAGATGTGATAAAAGATGCGATATCTTCTGGAAGCTTGTGTTTGATATTTCATAAAAATTGTACATTGCCATTTCAGAGCATTCACAAAAGCTGTGTAACAGATGGGACGGTAGCTATATTTCGCTGCATCTATAAGATATTTTGCTTGGAAGAAAAGTAATTTAGCAGATTGGTTTTTGTTGTCGGGTTGCTTTAGGGTTCCAAAATATTGTCTCTCAAGAGAGCAATATTTGGAACAATGGCGGACATGTTTTGGGTGAAATTTTACCAGAATGAACATGATTGGACTAGAGGACAGTCGCATAAAGCAAGAACGTCACATGTACAATTATCTCAATTTGGAGTCGGGCTGATTTTGCATTTGAATAACATTTTATTCGAAGGATAAATATTGTGAAATAGCTCGAATTGGAGTGGTTTTACTTTGTTTTCCAATGGGAGTTCATATAGTAGTAGTAGGTAGCCCGCATGAAGCCGTAATATTTATGGGCACCGGGAAAATACGCCATATGTTGGTCCATGTTAAATCGCAATCGGGAACCCTCAAATAGTTCAAAGTGAAAACGTAAACGGAGTCAACTTTTCCCCGGCTGTAAAAATGACGTCACAATTGGTGGTATGTAAGCGTGTTTGTGATTGGCTGGTGGGGGGTGGGAGGCGTGGTCTGTGTGTGGTGGGAGGTGGGTTCAAAATGGCGGCCAGTTTTTGTGTCGTGTGGTGGTGTCAGTCAGTGCATGGTGGGTTCAAAATGGCGGCCAGTTTTTGTGTCGTGTGGTGGTGTCAGTCAGTGCATGGTGGGTTCAAAATGGCGGCCAGTTTTTGTGTCGTGTGTGATAGGAGGTGGACGAAGATGGTGTGGGTCCAAGATGGCGGCCAGTTTTCGTGTCGTGTGTGGTAGGAGGTGTGACCAAGATGGTGTGGGTCCAAGATGGCGGCCAGTTTTTGTGTCGTGTGTGATAGGAGGTGTGACCAAGATGGTGTGGGACCAAGATGGCGGCCAGTTTTTGTGTCGTGTTGTCGAAAAAAAAAAGTTCCGGCAAAAAGAAAAAAAAATGTATTCATGCGCGGTGATGCGGTTTGGCCGTGGTTTTGGCGGTGATTCGGTCTCGGGAAAATCTTCCGCGGGGAAAAAGTAGTCCCTAGATAAAATGGTCCGATTGGGTCGAGTGAGGTATCAAAGTGAAGCTTAGGTGAAGGGGCATCTAATGGGCTGGGTGTGGGGTTGACATATCGGCCTTCTGCGCATGCGCGGCGGCCGAAGGGTATGAAAATAGCCTTTTTGGAGTTAGGGAAGCCCCTAGTTGACCGATGGGGTCGAGTGAGGTATCAAAGTGAAGCATTCATGAAGGGTCATCTGATGGGCTGGGCGCGGGGTTGAACTATCGGCATTCTGCGCATGCGCGGAGGCCCAAGGGTATGGAAATAGACGTTTTGGAGCTAGGGAAGCCCCTAATGGACCAATGGGGGTCGAGTGAGGTATCGATGTGAAGCATTCGTGAAGGGGCATCTGATGGGCTGGGTGTGGGGTTGAAATATCGGCATTCTGCGCATGCGCGGTGGCCCAAGGGTATGGAAATAGCGGTTTTGGAGCTAGGGGAGCCCCTAATGGGCCAATGGAGTCGTAGGAGGTATCAAAGTGAAGCATTCGTGAAGGGGCATCTGATGGACTGGGCGTGGGGTTGAAATATCGGCATTCTGCGCATGCGCGGTGACCCAATTGTATGGAAATAGGCGTTTTGGAGCTAGGGCAGCCCCTAATGGTTCAATGGGGTCGAGTGAGGTATCAAAGTGAAGCATTCGTGAAGGGGCATCTGATGGACTGGGTGTGGGGTTGACATATCGGCCTTCTGCGCATGCGCGGTGGCCCAAGGGCATGAAAATAGCCTTTTTGGAGCTAGGGGAGCCCTAATGGTCCAATGGGATCGAGTGAGGTATCAAAGTGAAGCATTCATGAAGGGGCATCTGATGGACTGGGAGTGGGGTTGACATATCGGCCTTCTGCGCATGCGCGGTGGCCCAAGGGTATGAAAATAGACGTTTTGGCATCTAGGGGAGCCCCTAATGGTCGAATGGGGTCGAGTGAGGTATCAACGTGAAGCCTAGGTGAAGGGGTATTTGATGGCTGGGTGGGTGCATGTAAGATTTTACCTGAAAAAAAAAATACGGAACACGGACTTTATCAAAAAACCTGGGAAAATGCCTATATGGGGTATGAGGGGTATATAGGTCGCCGGGCTTAACGGGGCTTGTCTATCAACAGAGTTATCTTCCCCTAGTTCCAGGGTGGGTGTATGTAAAAATTTTCCTGAAAAAATACGGAATACGAACTTTATCCTAAATTACGGGAAAATGCCTATATGGGGTATGGGAGGTATAGCACCATCCTGGGAAACGTACTTCTATACATTTGCGGTAGGGTTGTGGGGTCTCGTTTTACTCGTCTCGTCATTTAGAACATGATAGGAAGTGTCCCCGTGCGAATCGGTGAACTTTTTGAAAAAGTACGATATAGCCTCATATAGTCCCATACTGAGGGTATAGGACCGATGTTTGGCCCCCTGGGAAACGTACTTCTATGCATTTGCGGTAGGGTTGTGGGGTCTCGTTTTACTCGTCTCGTCATTTAGAACATGATAGGAAGTGTCCCCGTGCGAATCGGTGAAATTTTTGAAAAAGTCACCGAACCCCATATAGTCCCATACTGAGGGTATAGGATCAATGTTTGTCCCCCTGGGAAACGTACTTCTATACATTTGCGGTAGGGTTGTGGGGTCTCGTTTTACTCGTCTCGGCATTTAGAACATGATAGGAAGTGTCCCCGTGCGAATCGGTGAAATTTTTGAAAAAAGTCACCGAGGGCTGGGGAGGCCCATAGGCCTATACTGCATGGCTATGGGTGTATAGGCCCATACGGAGTGGACATGTTGGAGTCTAGGTGGGCCACTCATGGTCCAATGGGGTCGAGTGAGGTCTTATTTTGAAGCTCTCGTGGAGGAGCACTTGACTACACTAATGGTTCGTCCGTGTTCAATAGTCTGCGCATGCGCAGTCTGGCCGTAGTATAGAAAACAGGCATTTTGGGTGCTATGTAGGGGTGTGTTTGGGTTAGAGATGAGCTAATCACGGTTCGAATGGGTCGTGTGAGGTGTCAAAGTGAAGCTTGTGTGGGGTAGAGTCAGAATGGTGTGTTTTTGAAAGCATGTCGCGTTAATCTGCGCATGCGCAGTTGGTTGTAGTAAGTAAAGTGGCCATTTTGGGGCAGCGAAGGAAGTTATTTGGGGTCGAGATGGGCTAATCATGGTTCGAATGCGTCCTGAAAGGTGTCATCTTGTAGTTCTCGGGGTGTACATTCCGATTTGAGGGATGTTCGCGTCATCTGTGACGTCATCGGTACGAGTAGTAGCGAAAGTGGCCATTTTCGGGCAGTACATGAAGGTATTTGGGCTCGAGATGGGCTATTCACGGTTCGAATGCGTCCTAGAAGGTGTCATCTTGTAGTTCTCGGGGTGTACATTCCGATTTGAGGGATGTCCGCGTCATCTGTGACGTCATTGATGACGTCATCGGTACGAGTAGTAGCGAAAGTGGACATTTTGTGGGTGCGTGGGGGTGAGTTTGGTGTAGATAGGGACTATCCTGAGTCCGAATGCGTCGTGTGAGGTGTCATTTTGTAGCTCTCGAGGTGTACATTCCGAGTTGAGGCATGTCCGAAGCATCTGTGACGTCATTTTTGACGTCATCAGTAGGAGTAGTAGCGAAAGTGGACATTTTGAGGCAGTGAAGGAAGGTATTCGGAGTAGAGAGGAGCCATTCTTGGTCCGAATGCGTCCTGAGAGGTGTCATGTTGTAGCTCTCGGGGTGTACATTCCGCGTTGAGGGATATCCACAGCATCTGTGACGTCATTGGTGACGTCATCAGTACGAGTAGTAGCGAAAGTGAGCATTTTGGGGCAGCGAAGGATGGTATTTGGTGTAGAGATGGACCATCCGCGGTGCGAATGCGTCGTGTGAGATGTCATCTTGTAGCAACGCCCACCAACGCCATTCTTAATGCATCAACGCCCAGGTGAAATAGCTCAGAAGCTCCGATATTCCATGGAATTGTCACTAATTCTTCGAAATGCAGTGACGCCAGTCGACGCCCGTCGTTACACCTTAACACCATGATATAGACCGGACAGAGAACAACAACAGCAACAACAACAATGATCACACATAAGAGAACAACAACAACAAGAAGTTTTTTTTTCATATAGTTTATTCTCCCCAATGTTACATCATACCCACGTTGGGAGAGCCGCGTTGGGTATATTTACAATTCAAGAATATTCTTGTCCAATCAGAGGCCACCATTTGCATCTGTCATATTCGTTCCTGTCCGTTAGATGTATTCTCGGCTACTCTTGTCCAATCAGAAGTCGCCATTTCAGAAAGTTCCATCTTCGGCCATGTTCGCTCTGAACCGTTTGTTCTAATCGTCATCGGACAGGCCAGGATACCGTTGAGGGAACATATCCTCAGATAGTTGTTTGCGCATTCTGAGTATCTATCAGTGCATGGGTAAATACTTTCATCCGATGGGGGTGGTGGGTCAGTTTAACCACGAAGAACGTAACATTGGTGACCCTCTCCACTATCCACTTGGTGTTGGTACGCTGTTCATAGCCCCATTCTAAGGGATCCACAGTGCCCAGTTGGGTCAGCATCGTCTCTAGCGACGCCCGATTGGTGATTGTGAAAGGATGGTCGTACACTGGGTTGATGGCACTGGAATAGAAATAGCACAATTCAGGCGTCATCTTATGGCATAAGATGTATCCAAATGCTACATTTAATGTGAAGGATGTAGGTTGGTCATTGAAGATGGCTTCCACGTAGCTGCGTAGACGGGCGAGGTCGGTCAGTCGGAAATTGTACAAGTCCAATATAGGGCGATGACGGTGGAAGCAGTGTCGGATCATGGACCAATGGCGTCGATACATCTCACTCACTCACTCACTGGATGATCTTCGGGTAAGAGATCGCTGGGAACATCCACCGCATCTTCCAGAAAATGTTCGTTGTTGTCAGGTGTATTACTGGAAACAGTGATGCTAGGGACCGGCTGGATATCTAGGCTCTTCTGAGCTGTGGGTATAGGCAGGCTCTCCGTGATCGCATCATCAGTGGCATTCTCCTCCCCGGGTTCATCTTCAGTGCATCTGTCCCTCCTGGGTACCTCTTTAGTGGAAAGTTGTCCCTCATGCCGTGGTGATGCACCATGAATCAAACGCTCATGCCGTTTTAACTGACTGGGTCATTTGAAGAGTTGACCACATTCTTCGCATCGACGCTTGGATGGCCCATGAATTGAACGGTCATGGCGCTGTAAATGATCTGGGCGATGAAACGACAGTGTAGGCCTACATATCGTACAGCTATACCGGGCGGTTCCATCGTGCTTGGTAGCCTCATGGCGGCGCAAGTCGTGCCTGCGAGTGAATGATTTCGAGCACTTGGTACAAGTGAACATCTTGGTGGTTGACAGAGTGTCTGATGAAACGGCCAGGCCGTTTCCTTTTTATAGCAAGCTATCTGTTGATGTATTTTTAGCACAATCAGTTCTAAACCAGGGGAAAACCCCTATCACCTCTAGCCAAAAGGGCTAATATCGGTCCCCGGGCTTATTGGGATCTGCCTATCAAGTCAATGGGGTGATGTGAACAACAACAAGTTCAGCAATGTTCATACAGTTTATTATCCCAAATGTTACATCATACCCAGGGCGGCTCCCTGGAGTTGTATGAGGTATCCATGTGAAGCATTCGTGAAGGGGCATCGGACTGGACTAGTGGCTCGGCCGTTGTCACCATTCTGCGCATGCACAGACAGGGAATTCTGTATATATTTCATCCAAGTATAGCGGAAAGCGGTTGTCATGAATAACAACAAGTTCAGCAAGGTTTATACAGTTTATTATCCCCAATGTTACATCATACCCAGGCTGGGGGAGCCGCCTTGGGTATGTTTAGTATGTTCACAGCAAAACAAATTGAAATATCAAACCCCATGTTTTATTATTTAACGCACCGTCACATTATGTACAAGTGTTTACTGAGCTCAAGTCAACGATCAGCATGTAGACATAGAGACTATGTGCGGCATCTTATGGTATTCATCAGGGCGCGGGTGACGCATTCAACCGATGGCGGTGGTCGGTCAGCTTGGTAAGGAAGAACGTGGCATTGGTGACCTTCTCTACGACCCATTGTATGTTGGGGCGTTGACGATGTGCCCATCTCAAGGGTTCCACGGTGTCCAGTATCTCCAGCATCGTCTCTAGTGACCCCGGTTAATGATGGTGAGCGGTTGGTCAAACACATGGCTGTTATTACTGGCATAATAATACCGTAACTGGTCCGTCTTTTTGTGACGTAAGATGTACCCGAAAGCAACATTCAATTTGAAGGCCGTAGTTTGATCTTTGAAGATGGCTTCCACGTAGCTGCGTAGACGGGTGAGGTGGGTCAGTGGGAAATTGTAGATATCTGGAATGGAGCGATCACGGTGGAAAATGTGCCGCATCATGGGCCATTGGCGCCGATCGATGTCATTCACTGGATGGGCGTCCTGTAACAGATCGCTGGGAATATCCACTGCATCTTCCAGAAAATGTCCGATGTCGTCAGGCGTATGACTGGCAACAGCAATGCTAGGGACTGGCTGGATATCTAGGCTCTTCTGAAGTGTGGGTATAGGCGGACTCTCCGTGATCGCATCACCAATGGCGTTCGTCTCCCCGGGCTTATCTTCACTGGGTCTCACCTTCTGCGGCTCCTCTTCAGTAGGAAGTTGTCGCCCAAACCGTAGAGACGGACCATGAATCAAACGCTGATGCCGTCTCAACTGACTGCGTCGTTTGAAGAGTTGACCACATTCATTACATTGTTCCTTCGCGCCCTCGTGGAGTGAGCGTTCGTGGCGCAGTAAAGCATCTCCCCGATTAAATAACCGTGCGCAGGTTATACAAGTATATAGTGTACCGTTGTGGGTGGAGGCCTCGTGGCGTCGCAAATCTTCTGGGCGAGTAAACTGCTTCTGGCAAGTTGTGCAAGTGAACATCTTGGTGGTTGACAGAGTGTCTGATGAAACGGCAAGGCCGCTCCCCTTTTATAGCACGCTAGCTGGTGATCTATTTTTAGCACACTCAGTTCAACTATCCCCAAGTCGAGGATCGAGACTGGTGTACTGGTGTACGACTGAGCGGCATTGCGCGCGCGCGCGCGCATGAAGACCCTCATGCATACCTCAATGCAGGCGCAGACGCGAAGTGCCCGGATGTAAAAATGACGTCACTTCCGGGTTTGGGTGAATGGAGCGTGACGTTTGGACATGTCCAGACTTGTCTGACCGCCATTGTTGGAAAATGGCGGATAATGGCGGAAGGTGGCCGCCATTGTGGGGAAATGGCGGCTAATGGCGGCTAATGCCGGAAGGTGACCGCCATTGTGGAAAAAACCCACAGACAGGTCAGAACATGCATTTCTATGATGTTCACGCATAATAAAAGGATTGATCTGTAATCTGTCTTGTTGTTGTTGCTCTCTATTTTGGACTAACCCATCAGAATAGTACGTATCACGGACTACACCCGACGTCTAGGCGCGCATGTGTGACATGGTCTATAAAACACGTCTCTCGGGATCACACACCTTCATTTCTACGGTTGCAGAGCCACGACGGAGATCCAGCCCTGTGCGACTCGCATTTTACAGCATGCCACCGCGGTGAATTCATTCACGGGTTACCGAGCAGTGGTCCGGTCCATGTTTGCAGATGGCGACGACAACGAGGGACGACGCCAGATCCTGAACGAGTTCACAGAAGCGGTCCTTCACAGAGTGCACTCGATGGAGAGGCGTGCCATCACTCATCACTACTGGACTATGACAGCCATCCTTGATGCTCGCGCTATGGACCAGGAGCGCCGGGTTGTGTTTCTTGGATCGGACCGCGGTGGAAACCTTTACACCGCGCGCGCCGGGGTCAAAGGTCAGTTCCGTCACGTGAACGGAAGCGGAAGTGACCTCACAGAGGTCATATGCAAATGTCACTTCCGAGCTCTGAGCTCCACAGGCTTTGAGCTCCAAGAGCTCCGATCCAAGAAACACAACCCGGCGCTCCTGGTCCTGCAGAAACATCAAAGAATGAAGCCATCCGCCAGTCTCAAATACAGTGATGAGTGATGGCACGCCTCTCCATCGAGTGCACTCTGCGAAGGACCGCTTCTGTGAACTCGTTCAGGATCTGGCGTCGTCCCTCGTTGTCGTCGCCATCTGCAAACATGGACCGGACCACTGCTCGGTAACCCGTGAATGAATTCACCGCGGTGGCATGCTGTAAATTGCGAGTCGCACAGGGCTGGATCTCCGTCATGGCTCTGCAACCGTAGAAATGAAGGTGTGTGATCCCGAGAGACGTGTTTTATAGACCATGTCACACATGCGCGCCTAGACGTCGGGTGTAGTCCGTGATACGTACTATTGTGATGGGTTAGTCCAAAATAGAGAGCAACAACAACAAGACAGATTACAGATCAATTCTTTTATTATGCGTGAACATCATAGAAATGCATGTTCTGACCTGTCTGTGGGGTTTTTCCACAATGGCGGTCACCTTCCGGCATTAGCCGCCATTAGCCGCCATTAGCCGCCATTTCCCCACAATGGCGGCCACCTTCCGCCATTATCCGCCATTTTCCAACAATGGCGGTCAGACAAGTCTGGACATGTCCAAACGTCACGCTCAATTCACCCAAACCGGAAGTGACGTCATTTTTACATCCGGGCACTTCGCGTCTGCGCCTGCATTGAGGTATGCATGAGGGTCTTCATGCGCGCGCGCGCAATGCCGCTCAGTCGTACACCAGTACACCAGTCTCGATCCTCGACTTGGGGTAGAGTGTGCTAAAAATAGATTACCAGCTGGCGTGCTATAAAAGGGAAGCGGCCTGGCCGTTTCATCAGACACTCTGTCAACCACCAAGATGTTCACTTGCACAACTTGCCAGAAGCAGTTTACTCGCCCAGAAGATTTGCGACGCCACGATTCCTCCATCCACAACGGTACACTATATACTTGTATAACCTGCGCACAGTCATTTAATCGGGAGGATCATTTACTGCGACACGAACACTCACTCCACGAGGGCGCGAAGGAACAATGTAATGAATGTGGTCAACTCTTCAAACGACCCAGTCAGTTAAGACGGCATCAGCGGTTGATTCATGGTCCGTCTCTACGGTTTGGGCGACAACTTCCTACTGAAGAGGAGCCGCGGAAGGTGAGACCCAGTGAAGATAAGCCCGGGGACACGAACGCCACTGGTGATGCGATCACGAAGAGCCCGCCTATACCCACAGTTCAGAAGAGCCTAGATATCCAGCCAGTCCCTAGCATTGCTGTTGCCAGTCATACGCCTGACGACATCGGACATTTTCTGGAAGATGCAGTGGATATTCCCAGCGATCTGTTACAGGACGCCCATCCAGTGAATGACATCGATCGGCGCCAATGGCCCATGATACGGCACATTTTCCACCGTGATCGCCCCATTCCAGATATCTACAATTTCCCACTGACCGACCGCACCCGTCTACGCAGGTACGTGGAAGCCATCTTCAAAGATCAAACTACGGCCTTCAAATTGAATGTCGCTTTCGGGTACATCTTACGTCACAAAAGACGGACCAGTTACGGTATTATTATGCCAGTAATAACAGCCATGTGTTTGACCAACCGCTCACCATCATTAACCGGGGGTCACTAGAGACGATGTTGGAGATACTGGACACCGTGGAACCCTTGAGATGGGCACATCGTCAACGCCCCAACATACAATGGGTCGTAGAGAAGGTCACCAATGCCACGTTCTTCCTTACCAAGCTGACCGACCACCGCCATCGGTTGAATGCGTCACCCGCGCCCTGATGAATACCATAAGATGCCGCACATAGTCTCTATGTCTACATGCTGATTGTTGACTTGAGCTCAGTAAACACTTGTACATAATGTGACGGTGCGTTAAATAATAAAACATGGTGTTTGATATTTCAATTTGTTTTGCTGTGAACATACTAAGCATACCCAAGGCGGCTCCCCCAGCCTGGGTATGATGTAACATTGGGGATAATAAACTGTATGAACCTTGCTGAACTTGTTGTTGTTCACATCACCCCATTGACTTGATAGGCAGATCCCAATAAGCCCGGGGACCGATATTAGCCCTTTTGGCTAGAGGTGATAGGGGTTTTCCCCTAGTTTAGAACTGATTGTGCTAAAAATAGATCAACAGATAGCTTGCTATAAAAGGAAACGGCCTGGCCGTTTCATCAGACACTCTGTCAACCACCAAGATGTTCACTTGTACTACGTGCTCGAAATCATTCACTCGCAGGCACGACTTGCGCCGCCATGAGGCTACCGAGCACGATGGAACCGCCCGGTATAGCTGTACGATATGTAGGCCTACACTGTCGTTTCATCGCCCAGATCATTTACAGCGCCATGAACGTTCAATTCATGGGCCATCCAAGCGTCGATGCGAAAAATGTGGTCAACTCTTCAAATGACCCAGTCAGTTAAAACGGCATGAGCGTTTGATTCATGGTGCATCACCACGGCATGAGGGACAACTTTCCACTAAAGAGGTACCCAGGAGGGACAGATCCACTGAAGATGAACCCGGGGAGGAGAATGCCACTGATGATGCGATCACGGAAAGCCCGCCTATACCCACAGCTCAGAAGAGCCTAGATATCCAGCCGGTCCCTAGCATCACTGTTTCCAGTAATACACCTGACAACAACGAACATTTTCTGGAAGATGCGGTGGATGTTCCCAGCGATCTCTTACCCGAGGATCATCCAGTGAGTGAGATGTATCGACGCCATTGGTCCATGATCCGACACTGCTTCCACCGTCATCGCCCTATATTGGACTTGTACAATTTCCGACTGATCGACCTCGCCCGTCTACGCAGATACGTGGAAGCCATCTTCAATGACCAACCTACATCCTTCACATTAAATGTAGCATTTGGGTACATCTTATGCCATAAGATGACGCGTGAATTGTGCTATTTCTATTCCGGTGCCATCAACCCAGTGTACGACCATCCTTTCACAATCACCAATCGGGCGTCGCTAGAGACGATGCTGACCCAACTGGACACTGTGGATCCCTTAGAATGGGGCTATGAACAGCGTACCAACACCAAGTGGATAGTGAAGAGGGTCACCAATGTTACGTTCTTCGTGGTTAAACTGACCCACCACCCCCATCGGATGAAAGTATTCGCCCATGCACTGATAGATACTCAGAATGCGCAAACAACTATCTGAGGATATGTTTCCTCAACGGTATCCTGGCCTGTCCGATGACGATTAGAACAAACGGTTCCGAGCGAACATGGTCGAAGATGGAACTTTCTGAAATGGCGACTTCTGATTGGACAAGAGTAGCCGAGAATACATCTAACGGACAGGAACGAATATGACAGATGCAAATGGTGGCCTCTGATTGGACAAGAATATTCTTGAATTGTAAATATACCCAACGCGGCTACCCCAACGTGGGTATGATGTAACATTGGGGAGAATAAACTATATGAAAAAAAAACTTCTTGTTGTTGTTGTTCTCTTATGTGTGATCATTGTTGTTGTTGCTGTTGTTGTTCTCTGTCCGGTCTATATCATGGTGTTAAGGTGTAACGACGGGCGTCGACTGGCGTCACTGCATTTCGAAGAATTAGTGACAATTCCATGGAATATCAGAGCTTCTGAGCTATTTCACCTGGACGTTGATGCATTAAGAATGGCGTTGGTGGGCGTTGCTACAAGATGACATCTCACACGACGCATTCGCACCGCGGATGGTCCATCTCTACACCAAATACAATCCTTCACTGCCCCAAAATGCTCACTTTCGCTACTACTCGTACTGATGACGTCACCAATGACGTCACAGATGCTGTGGATATCCCTCAACGCGGAATGTACACCCCGAGAGCTACAACATGACACCTCTCAGGACGCATTCGGACCAAGAATGGTTCGTCTCTACTCCGAATACCTTCCTTCACTGCCTCAAAATGTCCACTTTCGCTACTACTCCTACTGATGACGTCAACAATGACGTCACAGATGCTTCGGACATGCCTCAACTCGGAATGTACAGCTCGAGAGCTACAAAATGACACCTCACACGATGCATTCGGACTAAGGATAGTCCCTATCTACACCAAACTCACCCCCACGCACCCACAAAATGTCCACTTTCGCTACTACTCGTACCGATGACGTCATCAATGACGTCACAGATGACGCGGACATCCCTCAAATCGGAATGTACACGCCGAGAACTACAAGATGACACCTTCCAGGACGCATTCGAACCGTGAATAGCCCATCTCGATCCCAAATACCTTCATGTACTACCCGAAAATGTCCACTTTCGCTACTACTCGTACCGATGACGTCACAGATGACGCGAACATCCCCTCAAATCGGAATGTACACCCCGAGAACTACAAGATGACACCTTCCAGGACGCATTCGAACCGTGAATAGCCCATCTCGATCTCAAATACCTTCATGTACTGCCCGAAAATGGCCACTTTACTTAATACAACCAACTGCGCATGCGCAGATTGACGCGACTTGCATTCAAAAACACACCATTCTGACTACCCCACACAAGCTTCACTTTGACACCTCACACGTCCCATTCGAACCGTGTTACCTCACTCGACCCTCTACCTCAAAATAAAATTTTTGTTTACAGTTCAAAACAACTTTCCCATCCGAAGGACGGGTTTTACTTCACATTTTTTTGTTTTGTTTTGAAAATTTTTTTTTGAAATGTACAAACTTTTACGTGAAGACAATATTCTTTATATATGTGTACTTCCTATTTCCCGCAGGAATTTATGGAATATCAATTCTTTCCGCAATGAACTTACAATTTTACTGGCAATGAAATTCTCCGTGTCAATTTGAGGTGGATATGAAAACGTACTGACTCACACGTGCAATGGCAACAATTCGCTACAGTGTAATGAAATGTGTTCATTTTTTAGGCGCCCGTGGTTTTATTAATATGCACACACATATGCTTTTCTAATAGTTCATTGGCTGAACCGCGAGGCGGGAGAAAAAAATATTAAACTATTTTCGTCTCGCGAGGCCAAATCCTCAGTGTGTGTGTGCGGCGAACGCAAGCCAACAACTCACCAGTTTTACCGGACAGGCAAATGAATTGCATGTTATTTTGACTCGATTCATACGCTCGACTCTTCAAAATGGACTTGAAGAAGACGTTATGCGGGAACTGAAATCAATTTCTTGAAACTTTTGCTCACCGTGTGCGCTGAAACAACAGAGCTGACAGACAATTGAGGCCGTTAGCTCAGCTGATATCTCGATGGAAATATCTGTGAATTTCGAAAAAATGCGTGACAAGCCAAGAAACAGAAACCCGCTGGGATGTGGACACCAAACCAGGGAACATCTATGTGCCGCTGACCAAAATCATTAGCTTCATAGTTTAGTGCGTAAAGGTGGAAATATCTGTGAATTTCGAAAAAATATATATGGAAATGAGATTCGTGGTGTGTTATATCCACCTAGGAAAAAAACAGCCCCCCAGATATGCATCAAACGTCCGGGAGTATGGAATATATAGGTATACATCTGGACTAAACTTCTTTTATCAGGTAAGCTACACTTTAGTACTATACTTGCATGTCATAAAATAAGAGAGAGAGAGAGAGAGAGAGAGAGAGAGAGAGAACATTTCAATCTGCCAATTTTCGAGATGAAAATTTTTTCTTGACGAAATAGAAATGAACGCGAATCTATATTCTACAAAACATTTTTTTCTTGACGAAATAGAAATGAACGCGAATCTATATTCTACAAAACACCAGAAAATATTAGCGTAGGTGAATTTTTTAGACTGTTTTGTGCTTTCATCGAAAGTGAAAACACATGTCGAAAAGTGTGTAGCAGTGTCGATATAAATCTTCAACCTAGATGTGAAAATAGATACCGGGGCATAAATTAGAGAGAGCATTTCAGTACACCTCAAAAAAATGAAACATGGACGGTATCCTTCATCTCGAGGGTGCGCAAGTTCGATTCTTGCTTTCATTATGTGAGTATGTGTTGGACATGTGATCTTTAAATTTTATTATCACCAGACTAGCAGGGTAGGATGTGGGTTTCAGGAGTTCACCGGGTGTGACAATTTCTTTATAATGATTTGTGATAAAAGCGGGTAAAACCTAATGTCAAAATCTCCTTGAAGGTCACGGAGATGTCGATTTATTGCTGATCAGCTGATTTCCAGGACAGACAGACATTATTTCGGCTCTTTTCTCTTCGAAATTCTTGTAATTTGCTCAATACAAATAAATATTTAAATTGACTCTGAGTTTTCTGTTGGCATTATTTCAGCAATATTATGCACTAATGGGTTTTATCATTCTTTTCCATTCATGGAATTTTTACAGTTCCACAGTGTCACAAAACAACAATAATGCCATGATGTCACAATAAGACGTTACAAAGACAATTTCTGCCGTATACAATGGTATAAGGCACCTGTATACAATGGTATAAGGCACCTGTATACCATGGTATAAGGCACATGTATACAATGGTCAGATGTACCTGTATACAATGGTATAAGGCACCTGTATACAATGGTATAAGGCACCTGTATACAATGGTATAAGGCACCTGTATACAATGGTATAAGGCACCTGATGTACCTGTATACCATGGTATAAGGCACCTGTATACAATGGTATAAGGCACGTGTATACAATGGTATAAGGCACCTGTATACAATGGTATAAGGCACCTGTATATTCATACCCTTCGGCCACCGCGCATGCGCAGAAGGCCGATATGTCAACCCCTCACCCAGCCCATTAGATGCCCCTTCACATAAGCTTCACTTTGATACCTCACTCGACCACATCGGTCCACTAGGGGCTCCCCTAGTTCCAAAAAGGCTATTTTCATACCCTTCGGCCACCGCGCATGCGCAGAAGGCCGATATTTCAACCCCTCACCCAGCCCATTAGATGCCCCTCACCTAAGCTTCACTTTGATACCTCACTCGACCCCATCGGACCATTTTATCTAGGGACTACTTTTTCTCCGCGGAAGCTTTTTCCCGAGACCGAATAACCGCCAAAACCACGGCCAAACCGCATCACCGCGCATGAATACATTTTTTTTTTTTTTGCCGGAACTTTTTTTTTTCGTTCCACCCACCACCCACGGCGGCCATCTTGTACCCACCTCCCACATCTTGCACTCACTGACACTGGCGGCCATCTTGTACCCCCCTCCCACATGGCGGCCATCTTGTACCCACCTCCCACATGGCGGCCATCTTGTACCCACCTCCCACAGTACATGCCCTTATAGTTCTCATACATGTAGATATGTACATGCTCTCATAGATATGTACATGTTATAGTTCTCATACATGTAGATATGTACATGCTCTCATAGATATGTACATGCCCGTATAGCTCTCATACTTGGCGGCCATCTTGTACCCACCTCCCACATGGCGGCCATCTTGTACCCACCTCCCACATGGCGGCCATCTTGTACCCACCTCCCACATGGCGGCCATCTTGTACCCACCTCCCACACATCACGCATGCGCACACCGCCCCAATACCGCCCCATTTTTTTTTCTGCGCACACTTATGACGTCACAACAAGGTTCTGCGCATGCGCAGTGAGGCGCTATTCTATCAATTTACGCTATGTATACTACTGACCCTACCGCAGAAGATTGCTCGATTGTTTCAATAACGGCCCGTATTATCGATAGATCCCTCTAACGTCTTGAAAAAGCCTGGTAGGCTGCTGCGTCCCGTCGTCGATGATGAATGGTGGAACTCAAATGTGCTAGGAGAAGTGCAACTATGTAAATGAGTTATTTTATTTTCCCTCCAATCGAACTCGTATGCCTACTCTACCGGCCTCAAAAACGCGTTTAGGAACTTTCGATGGCATCTTTTGGTACCAATGGGTATCCATGCTAAATTAGTTCTTTGTGTGGTAGGGATCAAGGTTGAAGGGCATACCACCCTGATTTTGGACAATTAAGACCATTTTGGGATCAAATAAGGTCAAATATGCGTAAAAATCGGCTATAACTTAATATCCACCGTATTGTTTTTAACCAATGAGTATCCAAGCTGAATTAGTTGATTGTAGTGTAGAGTTTAGTTGAATGTGGTGTTAGGTTGGAGATGGTCATAGATAACACGTTAATTATTATAATTAAGGTCATTTTAGACTCACTTTTGCGTCAAACGAGATCAACAATGAGAAAACATCGTTTATAAAATAATATCCACAGTATTATTACTTACGAATGAGTCCAAACTGAATTAGTTTTATGTTGTATAAGGTTTAAATTAGTCGTAAATAAAATGTTAATTATTCAAATTAAGGTCATTTTAGGTAACTTTTTCGTAAATGAGGTCAAAAATGGGTACAAATCGGTTATAAATTAATATCCACACTACTATTTGTTACAAATAGGTATACAGGCGGAATTAGTGGTATGTAGTGCAGTGTTTAAGGTAGGCATATCAACCATTATGTAACCATTATGTTGTCTGTCGAGTATTACTGAAATAGATCTAAGATGACAGCTATAGTGTGAAACAGCTCAGTTCTAGAAAATGTTTGCTTCGATCTAAAAATAATCCCTTTAAAAGGCCGGTAACATTTAGCAAGTTGAGCAAGAGTTCGAGTGACTCCATATGTCTGCCATCGTGAATTCCTCAGTTATTTTTCCAGCTGAAGGTTGAACGAATAAAGCCAAGCTAGGCCCATAAATGTGTTGTGAAGGGGTTTGGCTTTGGGAAATTTTTGCTGTCAGCTTCATGTAATCACAATACCTTGAATTATAAGAGTGAAATGAAAATATGATAATTTAACAATTGTATTCTCAGCTGAAGATTATGCCAATAGAATAAAACTGGGCATAATTTGTTTAAAGAACTATGGTGTTAGTCTGATCAATTTAAACAAGTTTATACCTAGAACAAAATATTCTGACAGTAACACAGAAAAAACCAAGAATTTCGGAATGACTCCTTATATGTCGCTATTTTGAATTTAACTATCATTTTAAATCTGAAGACAAAGCCAACATGCATTCGAAATGGGCACAAGTTATTTGGCCATGATATTTGCACGATCAACTAAGAATACTGTCTTGATATACACGAGCAACATGGAAATCAGGAGTTTCAGATAACGCCACGCGGCTGTCATATTGAATTTGAACATCGTATTTTGATCTTGTGGATACGTAAATAGATTCAAAATGTGCCTAAGTTGTTAGGCTATGTTTTGATTAATTTGCACAATGAGAAAAGAATAGTGCCATAAACTGCAGGAACAATATGAGAAAATATGATTTTCAGATGACCCCATATGGACGCCATTTTGAATTTTATCATCAAATCATGATCTTAGTCATAAGTAATTAGAATCAAAATGAGCATAGGATACTGGACTATCATGCTTAGAGATCCCTCAGTTTTGATAAATTGGCATAATGACCTAAGAATAATGCCTTGAACTATACGAGCAATGGACAAAAGTGTGATATTCAGATGATCCCATATAGCCGCAATTTTGAATTTGACCATTAAATCTTGATTGTGACATATGGAAATAGATCCAAAATGGGCATAAGATGTAGGCTTTGCATATAAATCCCTCGGTTTCGATAAATTTACTCAGTGAGATACATGTAAGAGTAATGCCTTGAACTGGTATCAGCCTACTATTAATTTCGTTACTTGTTATGTATTAGCGTTAAAAATCGACAAAAATCCAGAAAATTCACAATGCATAAATCCACCTGGCATGTCAATATTTACCTTGTGGGACAATTACCAGTGGAAGTCTTGACAGATGTTGACCATGGAAATTTACCGCCACTGACAGCTGATTGGTGCTACAGAATGTCATTCAATTTGTAAACAGGGAGCCTTCTCACCCTTCACTGATCATGTCTTCATCCACCATGCTTTTTCCAAAGTGGCCCAAATCAACACCAGGAAGTACAGTTTGAAGACTCATCTGCAAGTTGAAATATCAGATATATCAGAAATGCTGATAAATCGCAGCTCATAAAATCCGTAAAGATCTGCTCTCAAATTTCTAAACAATGTAGATCGTGGCTACTGACCCGGAAGTGATTAATTGTAATCTGATGCCTGTCAGGAATGGAACCATTGTTAAAATAAGGAATGCTCTCATCTGAACAAACCATACCCATCCCCAAACTATCTTGAGAAGGCACAGATAAAACTATGCACAAATATAGATTTTACAGCCTATATACCAAGGGTACCCCCTTTATATTTCCCCTCGAAGACCGAGGTACAAGTAAAAAGTACAATATCTCACTAACCTGTACATATTTTTCCATCTGGTAAAAAGCTCTAAGTCGACAATCCTTGTGCCTATATAAAGAAGTATACAGCATTAACTACATATGTTAAACACTATTTTTAATTATTTTTTTTATTATTTTAATTCATTTTTTATGAAATTAAAATTTAAAAATAAAGAAAACTTAAATTCAATATGTGTCAAAACATAATTTGTTTTCAAGCTGCTCATTTAGGCTACATTTGGTAAAAAATTCCTTCATGGCAGTGGTTAACTTCTCCATGTAATCAGTGGGTCATCCCAGTAATCTATCAAATGGGATTAAAATTTGATGTTGATACAAAAATCAAAGACATGTTTAATCCTGTAATAAGTGACAGCAATATACACAAATGTGTACACAACACACACCAAAATATAACATAGAGGTGTTTATGGTATACACAACTCCATATAGAGAATACATGTCAGTTCAATTGGATGGATCTACATCTCATCAAGATCTTGCTGGCAGTAATTAGAAAGATGCACATATTACTTGTAAACAGTTATTATTACTGAGAAAACTCCTAAATAACATTGAGGAATATATTCTGTGTCAGATTTCAAGTCCATGAATGCAATGTCTGCAAACAGGCAACACTTGTCAAAACACAACATAGAAGAAAATCAAAGTACTCAAAGTACTGATGTCGGGTTTACTTGCATCAGAGGAGTTTATTAGTCCCATATTTGGGAAGAATGGTGGTGTTCGCTTGACATAGGGAATCGTCCTCATGCTGTTCGGTTTGAAGGGCCAAACTTTCACTTTTATCAAAGGGATATGAAATGGACCATTTTGTACAGCCTTCATTCTGAATTATAAGACCCGAAATAATGCAGGACTGCAGCTGCACGAACACGGATTTATGGCTCACTAAAGTTGGTAAGTTGGCTTATTTTCGTATTTTTAGGCTCTTTTCGGTGCGGATTTTCTCTTGTTACAAAAATAGGACACCTTTAACCTAAATCAATTTTAGCTATTTTGACCAACAAATAAGTGTAAATATGATTTTGGTTAAAGGTGTCATAATTTTGCAACGAGAATTTTGGAGAGAAAATGTCGACTGTAAATGCACCGAAAAGTGCAAAATATCTAGCAGGTTTGAACCACTGTAAGTCTGGTTGTGTTTGTCTGTAGGTCTTGATTATTCTTTATCTTTATCTATTCAAATGGTCAATTTGGTGCTTTTTAGTCAACAAGTGAGAAATGACTACATTGTAGTCAAAACCTGCGGCAGTGGCAATAATACAGTGAAAGACATATCAGCGGAGGTAGTGGTAATTGTAGAAAAAAGCGCCATCTGCAAGTGTTTTCATGCCAAGGGAAGTAATTTTCAACTTCCGACGATGTTGACTGGTCCGTGCCGTCTATACTGAATTGACAGACGAAGTCACAATAATCGCTTTGGCAATGTCTTGGTACAAGTATCGTGAATTCCAAGTTTCAAAACATTCCGTTCAGCCGTTGATTTTTGCAAATCAAAAAGGCTTTCAAATATTTGGAAATCGAAACAAATTTCAAGGATTTAGTCATAGCGCGAACATCTACGCTCTTCAGTCTCCCTTCTCGCTTACTTTGCCGAGCAAAATGGAAAATTTATATTTCCGTCAAAGTTAATTTTCAATGAATTTATTATCAGGTCTATCACTTTGATCTGTGAAACTATGGAATGGGGTTGAAGGCTTTATCAAACTGTTCAAGAGGCATAATGACATTTTTCACGATTCAAATTGAAGCCTGTGACAGTCTTGATATTCGATTAGAATAATAAATTAAGTTTCTGCATGTATGTGCGTTATCATCTGCAAACTAAATACGGTACCTTGACACTCTTTTCCATGCAGCAAGCCAATATCAATACATGGTTTGCTCCTTCTATACAAATGATTACCTATTTCATCCTTAGGAGATATCACCTCATCCGACATGTTTGGTCAAGCCTTTTCGAAGGTTGATCATTTTTTTTTTAAATCAAATTCTGCAATTAAGAAACATTTCTTGTCAGTATCTATGGATATCTCCCTATAATCAATTCGCGAATATGTTTGTCATTAAGTCATTCGGAAGGTGATTTAAGTGCGAAATTTCAGCGTTAGTTCACCAAACAAGGTCTGTGTGTATAAGAGAATCATGTCGAATTCTCGTTATTATCTTTTGGTACATCAAATTATTGCATTCGCGAAAATGACGTCCAAGTCAATATGAAAGGTATCTAAGTATCAAAATAAATTTAAAAACTCTCAAGGAAATCAAGGTCCTAGCTTTTGACAACGAGGTCAAATAGATCGCTTTTATGGTCAGTATCTGCTAATATATGACGTAATTTCATTCGTAAAACTGATTGACAAAGTAACGTAAATTGTGAAGTGTAGAACCAGTAAATTCTAGCAGAAATGGGCTCTGACTTGAGAGAATGATGTCAAAGGCAACATGTTTCTGCCCATTGTCTGCTGATGCACATAAGTATTGATTTTACGGAAGTGATTAATGCAATTCTAAAGGGATTATGAGTGCGGAAGTGGACGAGAACATCAATACCAGCGAAGCAAGGCCCTGGCTTGCGAGAATGAGGATAGAGGGACTGTGTTCTGAAAGAGGATCATTCGAAATAGCTAGGTGCCAAATTTCATGCTTGTAACCGAAAGTACACAATATAACTGCACAACTATGACGTACTGTTCGCGCATAGGGTTGTCGGACTCATTAAATACATGTACTACATAGTCATTTATGTATTATAAAACCGTTTGCGCATAAAGTCAGTTTTGAGTATTATCAATGAGTCGGTATAGCTAAGACATTAAGTGCAAGTCCAGGGATTGGAGGGTCATTGTTTCGATTCCCACAGAGGGTTAAGTTATTCTTCCTTTCAAAACATATTTCCATATATGCGAATTGCTTGGGGTAAAGTTAAACATCTTTATTCGGTGAAAGTTGCTGAGTTGTTCCGCTTACTTCTGAAACGTAATTGTTGCGTTTGTTTTTATGATGCATGATCTATAATTTGATACCAAGTATTATTCAATGTTAATCATAATGATAATGCGTTACTTGTTATGCTTCTTCACCAATTTGTCTTTTATCTAGATTGGGTAGATAAAATGATTACTAGAAGTAGTGAACTTATTTTTCTGCTTTCTAAGACAGTCGCATGTGACTGTATGCAAATTAGCTGAACCACCGACAAGGTTGCGACTCATCTTCTTTGGTATATAAGAAATCCAAGGATCTTAAATTGTATATACATGTGCATACTGTTCAATGAAAATGGTAATATCTGAAGACAGTGACTGATGTGACGACCGACAGTTTTTAAGCGACTGACGTAAGAGAATTGAAGTCTGAACGAAAATCAACGAAGCAATAATTCATTCCACCGAATATAGTTGCAAATGAATTCAAACGCGCTTGAAGACAGTGTTGTCATGTAAGATCGGAGGTTGAAAAGAAAAGTGTGGCAGAGATCACACTCTCTTAGCGCATGCGCATTTCAAAAAGTAACAAGAACAAGAACAACAACGCGAGCCTCCCGTAGACCTGCGTGCCGCAGGTAAAAATTAGCCCCACCAGCTGTGTGTATCAAAAACGCATTGAGGACGATTCCCTATCTAAAGTGAAGATCATCTTTGTGATCTTGCACTATATATGAATCATAACTTTTGTTGTAAGGTAGCTTACCAAAGATTGAAAAATGTTCAAAAATGTTCAAAAATATTAAAATTCATATTCGTAATAATAATTCATAAAGTGCCATATAGTTATAGAACAACCTCAAGAATATGTGTGTAAAGTTTGTGTATCCTGTAATTTTTGTATGGCTCCGTAAAGGACCATCGCCGATATTGGACAGATCCACATTTGTTTGACACACCGTGTACGTTGCTGTCCTCTCACCGTGACGGGACAACCACAGTTATAATCATCCAGTCTCAGCCAATGTTCACTAAATTTGCATTTTCCCGGCATCAGCAAAATTAGCCCAAAGCTAAATTCCAAACCAACGAACAATGGCGACTGCAATTTGACCAGTTCAAATGGCGACTGTTCTGATACGTAAATTAGTACAGATGTCAAGAGCGTGAGCCAATCAGCCGTCGACATTATGACCTCGACCAATACACGTCACAGAATATGAATATTAATTCAGCGGGAAACAGTCACGAGTTTAGTTCAACCAATGGACTACACAAAATATGTAAATGAGCTGTCTGACCTCGTTCCAATCTGGCGAAGGGTCACCAGCAAACACGTTTCACGGCTGTTTGGATTTTTATTCCGCAATAAATTTCGCTGAACTTCAGAGAATAACTTAGCTCTTTCCACTCATTTTCCCGGACTCTGTACATATATTTCCTCTGACTTTCCATGTCCTTTCAACGAAATTCCATTACTCTTAGCGCCTGGAATTGCATGGCTTGTGCGAAGCCTGTTGTGAATGCTGTAAGGGGCATCAAATGAGAAGAGTCTCCGGGCAGGAGATCAAAACTACACATGTGCAGAAGAAAAAAGAAAAACTGAAAAGTGCTACTAATGTAGGGTTTACCCTTGGTAAACCCGACAAAAAGGAATAAAATTCAATGATAACATATCTGATGGTCATTTGCTGAGCTCTGCTACATTAACAACCATGAAAGATGAGGACAGCTGGAAGTTGCCTTACTTAAACTGTTAACTGTTTGGTGAAAGATTAAAGTGGCAACTTACAGTGAGAAAGGCCTATCTTCCAACAGAGTTGGAGGCCATACCTCTGAGTCACACTGTGCGAATTCCCAGAGTTGATGTGTGTGTCTAGGGGGTTGTATGGGGCTTGCTAATATTTGGTGCCTGTAATCCATGTTCCTTGCTACCCACAAGATCTCTGATATGAATATGAAAGAGAATTACAAACTTATAATCCTGGAGATAGTGGAAATGGAATGAAGAGAAAGTACATGTATTTGCTATGATGCAAATGTGACTGACAATAAACACACAACAATGTGAAACCATCAACAGTCAGATTAATTGTTGACTCAGTTAATCAGATTGTATTTGTCTCATTAAAGTTACAAATGCAAAAGGCATTTTGGAAATTCTTTGTGTGTGGAACAAACATCAGAGTTTTTACAGGTGATAACATTATTATTAATTTCATGTGGTTTTAGACTGATATAAAGTGAATTAATGCATAAATGATTTGAAGCATTGAAGAATTGAAATGAGGTCGAGATTTTGAAAAAAAGCATGTAATTGTATCTATGTGAATTTCCTTTCTTCCATTTACATTTTATTGTATCTTGAAAGTTAATTTGCTCATAATTACCAGCTGTGTTAAATGAACCTTGTCATATTTGGCATTGACTATTTGGCCCTAGTACTGACAAATCAGTCATTTTTTGCCTATAATTGCTCCAAAAGGTCTCAATTTTGTCGCAGAAATGGCATAGCAATACAAGAGATTTTACCCAGCATTATCAGTATGATATTTATTTCAACCACATTTAGCAAGAAAAAAAATAATTTTAATAATTAAAAAATTTATTAAAATTAATTAAAAAAATTATTTTATTTTATTAATAATTTAAAAACATAAATTTGAAACAACCCTAATATTTGTACGTTGTTCATGAGTCATTATGGAAAAAATTGGGCTGATCCAGTAAAAACTGTAGCACAGTGACGATTTAAATTTCTCTGGTCAAATGTGAAAATGTCAGGTGACAGGTATCAGCCTACTATTAATTTCGTTACTTTCGTTACTGTATTAGCGTTAAAAATCGGCAAAAATCCAGAAAATTCACAATGCATAAATCCACCTGGCATGTCAATATTTACCTTGTGGGATATTATCAGTGAAAGTCTTGACAGATGTTGACCATGGAAATTTCAAATTACCGCCACTGACAGCTGATTGGTGCTACAGAATGTCATTCAATTTGTAAACAGGGAGCCTTCTCACCCTTCACTGATCATATCTTCATCCACCATGCTTTTTCCAAAGTGGCCCAAATCAACACCAGGAAGTACTAGTCCATGAGCCAGACCCCAAAATTTCATCAATTGGTACCACCTGGGGTGGCAAATTCTCATTATGTTT
>JAVTVY010053937.1:0-27251 GCA_036873755.1 Hanleya hanleyi
TGGCTGGACTGTTTTTGATGTAACCTGCGTGAAGGCGACTCGCCTGTGTGTGTAAGGATAATGTATTCGGACTGGTAAAGTCGGAATACGAGTTAGCGTGGTATGTACAATTGTCCTGTATGACCGTCGACACGAATTTTTGAAGCCGTTAGCTGTGGTAATGTATTGATTTGATGTCAGCTTAAATGGTAATGTTTCGCCTTCGTGTACAATTGCTTCATGTTAAACGATAGAACGGTTCGAGCACAGTTGATATTTGCATGCTACTGCCAGCAGGCTAGATTTGCTCTGCATATTTTTGAATTTGTTTGGACCGGTTATTCGTTAGATATAAATGCTCGAGCTTTGGTAGTCGCTGGGAGATTTGGAACGGTACAGACCAGAGAGGTCTAGGATATGGTATAGGCCGGAGAGGCTTGTAATATGACTATAGCCCTTACATGTTATATGGGTTATTTTCTGGAGAGAAATTCTAGAAGTTACGAATTTCTTATTGTTGGAAATGACGGACGAGGTTCCGGCATTTAATTGTGGCTACCTGCCAAACGGATTTCTGCGCAAATGATTTAGCAGTACTGGAGGTATGTAATAGATGTATTTTTGATTATGATATAATTCTCCCATATGCAATATAGAGTAATTTATCAGGTCAGAGAAAAGGACTAACTGGAATATATATCCCAATTGGGATAAAATATCCCACTTTGAATATTTTTTTTTTATACTTCCATATTTTCAAGTTGGCATATTCTCCCAGTTATTCTGTTTGTTTAAAAACATACAATAGTGGTGATTGATGGGAAGTATACTGCAGCAACAACACGAAAAAATAATGCACGTAATTTCAATATCAGATAGAATAACTTCGGCGAGAAAAGTCAGCAAAATTATACAGTTACATTGGCAGTTTTGTGAAGTAAATTCTATCTTGTTTTCGTACTTTAGATGCCGAAATTCGCCATTGCCGTTCAGTATGAAAATCGGTCAAAATATCCCAATTAGGATATATTTCAATATCCAAACTTGGATTTAATATCCCAAGTGGGATATATATCCCAGTTAGTCCTTTGCTCTGACCTGTTTATATCATAATAGTTGGAATTGCTGATATATGTATGTGAATCATTGTGTATACGTTCTATTGTAATATTATAGTAAATACTGTTCATTTGGTTGACCTACAGTGTTTTATGGACAATTCTGCTGATAGACGTATGGTGACCAGTTAGAGCCATATTCACAACGGCTGACTCTGTGAAGTGCCTATCATCTGTCATTCACAACACTGGTGTGGGGTGCCTATCATTTGTCATTCACAACAATGGCGCGGAGTGCCTATCATCTGTCTCCGGATACGGCCGGCGAAGGAATCGTGTGGCCCGCCTAATGTTCGACTTAAAAGTTACCCCGTGTTATCACGTCTTCTTCTAACCGGATTCCAGCAGTAGTATCGTGGTCTGGTATATGGTATACGGACAATTACAAATCTACGATTGAATTACATTGAACTGATTGATTCCAGAAATTATTAACGGACATTGACTAATTATTACTTATTTATGAACTGAATCATCTATAGGACAATTTATAGGGTTGCTCACCTGTGTCCAAATAATGAGGGAGCACTGTGCTCAAACACCTGGGCAAAACCGGTTCGGACCTCTCTTTGAAGTCTATTGTCTCATTTTCTGACGTCACAACCCCTGACAACGGAAATACAACCTGGAACAGATATGGGAATGCAATTTACAGTTCATCGTCAAGATTTTGGCAGTGCAATTTGGAGCATTCGTTTAGCCTGAACAACAACAACACGTAGCTGTGAGCAGTTTGTGAAAATATCATGGCTAAAAATTCACAAACAGGTAAAAATCTGTCTATCATTTGCTTTATCAACATTCAGCAGACAAATTAAGTGTCGTATGAAAGACATAATGGCTATAATTACAGCCAAATACTCACTGTAAAATTTCAGCACGACAATTTCCTTCCATAACTCTCGAACTACATCCGGGTTAAACAATCACGGCTGAAGAAATGGTGGGAGGCTCTGGACGAGGGGGTCACATTCCATGGAATTGCGAACAACGGTATTAACGACGGTTATTTACAGAGATTTCCTGCAATTTGGAATAATACAACTCAGACGTATGGTACCATAACAGCTATTGTGGCACAGGGGATGAAACAGCATATATTGTTGTGTATATTGAACATACAACAACAGTTTGAAACCATAATATTCCCAATAGTGTTGAATAAATCCCCAACTAGACAACGCAGATTTATGTTGCAAACGACGAACCTGCTGTAAATTCGCGACTTAAGACTTTTTCTGTGAAAAACAAGTGTTTCCGGTAGTAAATTTTTATTTCTAAACTATGATGGCCGAGAAGGGACATCGCTGTATTGTGTTATGAATCACACGAAGGCAGGATGCGAAGTCAGGATGCGAAGCGCGAAGTCAGGATGCGAAATCAAAACATGAAGCGCAAAGTCAGGATGCGAAGTCGCGAAGGCAGGATGCGAAGTGGCGAAGCCAGGATGCGAAGCGCGAAGTGAGGATGCGAAATCAAAACAAAGCATTGCAAAGACTGGAAGCGAAGCCAGGATGCGAAGAGCGAAGTCAGGATGCGAAGTCACGAAGGCAGGATGCGAAGTGGCGAAGTTAGATGCCGTGACTTCGCGCTTCATGTTTTGATTTCGCATCCTGCCTTCGCGACTTCGCATCCTGACTTCGCGCTTCGCATCCTGACTAAGCATCCTGACTTCGCGCTTCGCATCCTTGCTTCGCCACTTCGCATCCTGCCTTCGCGACTTCGCATCCTGCCTTCGCATCCTGACTTCGCGCTTCGCTTCCAGTCTTTGCAATGCTATGTTTTGATTTCGCATCCTGACTTCGCGCTTCGCATCCTGACTTTATTCGAGTGTTCAGGCTAAAGGAGCTATATCAATGGGTGCGATGATAGATAATTCAGTAGGGCACTTCCCGCACCCTTCCATAATTCAACACTGCTGAAATGTTAAATGATCTTTTGGGTAAAGTAAAACAGAGGCGTTCCTTCTTGTCTCGTATGCCTTCCGATACGAGAGATTCATGTTAGACCTACACAGAAGCTATTTCTCACACGTTCTGCGTTGCGTATATCTGCCGGAATGCAGTGTGGTTCAATACTCGCTTTTTTCAATCACTTGTTTGACGAATAACGTAAGAAACGACAACGTGGTATTGGTACATTTGACACAAGGAAGGGAACACATGTCCTTTGGGATTTTTTGGGACATTAAGGGTCGCGGATGTCGACATTTTTGGACATTCAGTGCCGATAGTGTCACCACTAAAAGTCGTCATGTCCACAATGTCGCTTCTTAGCGTTGAATTTGGACTTTAAGGGCAGATTGGACATCAAGGGCTTTTACAAAGAAGTCGTATGTTATAACAACAATGAGGCAATTCGCATGTGGTGGGTTCAGGGTAAAGGGGGCAGAGGTCACATTGTAACGCATTCAAGAGGCAGGGAGATGTCATGTTGTCGTGTTGTGTCTGGTAATTCTACACTGGGAAAAGTTTTAATATCTCAGAATTCACATCTCCTTGTATAATTATATAATCTATACCATTTTATGCCATAGTATTCAAGTAGTCTTGTTGTTAATCAATGTACGTCCAAACACGCTTGTAGACTTTCTTACTTTTCGTTTCCTAAAATGTAACTTTTGGCCAACATGACCTTTTCAATACCCTTTTAGGACTGTCAATTTGGCAATGTAAATGTCAACCTGATTTGGTCATTTTCCCGTTCATTAACGAGACAGTGTACCAATAATTAAGGCGGTTCGGAACCATTTTCTAACAACTTTTTGTTCCAATACTGATTCGTTCCCCAAGATATTGCATGGCAACAGTCTGGATACTGAATATATACTTTCAGCTTGCTATGATTTGTTTATTTCAAGATATTCGAAGTTTTGCGATGATGGCAACAAATGCGTTACAACAACAAAACGTTACTGGTGTAGCCACTTAAGTGCTTCTTACGTCCTTCAGAATATGTGGCATACGAAGCGATGGGTGCCTTGAAATGTAACGCGTCCATTGGTAATTGACGACACGGCACTCTGTTACGTCATGTAACACAAGACGAAGTCTGATATTGGCAATTGGACTTCCAGTACGTGTATATCAATGAAACAGTCTGTCGTTTTCGAAATATTTCCGCGTGATATTTTGGAGTGCATGTAACAGTTGCTGTCGGTGAGATACATACGCAGAATAACAGACCGACATTCCAATTTCAGGCTTTAGTACTATACGCAGTTAACCACACTCCCATTGTGGTGAATATAAGTGGCATCTCCTCATTATGCGTCAAAATCAGCAATTTAAAATTTCTTCACTAGCACAGTTATTTGTGGTAGACTAACCCACCTGCTCCTCTTCCATGTCGCAATAATAATACACTTGCAATAATACTGTAAACGCACTCCTCGATCGTTCAAGATTCCGATATGAACAGGTGGATAATTTCGTCAGAGGCAACGTTTTATATAGGATGGTGTGACCTAAATGGGTCTGGTCCTTGTACGACCAATGATCTTGGCCAACGCGAATGGAATTATATATGAAAGGGAACTTTCACCAAACTATCTGACGATGTAACTACGATGTAAGGTAAATAGCGCGCCATCACTCGAAACGTCTCTTTGTCAATCAAAGCAGGAGATGAATGATTTGAGGCTCTGCTTACACTCTGTACTGTCAAGTCAATATACATCTGATGCAATGATAGAAATTTTCCTTGCGTTATATAGATGTACATGTAGGGGTTTCCCCTGTGTTCCCCACTTTCAAGATCTCTGGGCCTTGAGAGAAAGTGACTAATCCACATTGTTTGTTAGTCTGCATTACTTCAGTGTTATCAGTTGTAATATTCGTTGTTCTGTTCTTTGCAGAACTGGTGGTGTCCTTATTTCATTCGTATACGGTGAATTCGGCTTGTATTCTTGGTGAGTATTTGTTTAGTTGCTGAAGTGCAGAGTAACAGATTGTCAATGTAATCCACATTGTTTGTTAGTCTGCATTACTTCAGGGTTTTCAGTTGTAATATTCGTTGTTCTGTTCTTTGCAGAACTCGTGATGTGCTCATTTGATTCCTATACGGTGAATTCGGCTTGTACTTTTGGTGAGTATCCCTTTAGTTGCTGAAGTGTAGGGTAACAGATTGTCAATCTTATGATCCCTTTTGTACTCACTAGTTCACCTTGTTTGTTAATCTGCGTATGCCCCGTGTTGTCAGTTGTAATATTAGTTTTTCTTCATTTCTTTGCATATCTGTGTTTGAATTTCGTTACCATACTGTGAATGCGGCACGTATTCTTGATGAGCATGCCTTTCCTTGCTGAATTGTAGAGTAAAAGCTTGCCAATCATACAAAAGTTATGTATTGAAACTGGTGGTCATTATCCTTTTTGGCTCACTAATCCATGCTGACAACTGGGTTAAGGTATATGTTGCTGGGAATGGAATGAATTTGTTACCCTTCAAATGTAGTAATTCTCCTAAGGGAGCAGACCAAGTGCAGTTCTCTTTGTTGTTTTAAATTCGTTGCTCTTCATTATCTTAGTGTATTGTGGTGAGGTTCGATCACTTCTTTCTTTTCACACTCAACTTGTAGGTCTACAGGATATGTCTGTTCAATGTTTCATTACTGGTACCTTTTGAGTATGATTCTATGTGTTCTGTCATGGTTTTCTAGCCTATAGTTGTCCAGTTCTTGTTTCGATAACATTTTATTCCATTTCCAGGATGTGTTCTTTGCGGGCGACTGTTATTATCCGAGTGTGGACTCCTCGTTTTCTATGGCAAGCATGGGTTTTAATTCTTGACCCGCACGACTATATGTCCGTGCCATCCGTGTTTTATTTCATTGTTCCACCATCTATTTCTATGTCGGAAGATAAAAGGTTTTGAAAAATGGTAGCTCTTTGTAATGTTGCATTGCTTTTCTTCTTCCTTCTTTTGCAGCATTGGTATCAACACTGGGGTCTTCATGGACGACGACTTCCCTTTGAATGACGGATATGACGCTTGTATTCATGTGTCTCTCTATTTGCTGCAGACACGGCAAAAAGCAATTCTTGGTGTAGGGGGGGGGGGGGGTGGCACTATCACAGGACAATATAGGTGACGGCTCAGGGGCCGCTTAGACCCCGGAAGCTCTACGGATCTGAGATGGCCGAAGACACGTTCTTGCGTATCTCAAAGCAATAAAAAATCACCTGTGTCATCTCTTTGTTGTATCTCTTTAGGTTGTATTAAATATTTACCGTCAAGCAAATGACGATGGTATGAAGTAATCATTCAATACAGGTTTTTTACTTGTTGTTTGTCTTTCCTGTTCCACGTCCCTGTGTTGCCTTGATGGTCTGCTCGTCTTGTGAATGGCATTTTATTGTGAACTTCAGTGCATTCACACACAGACCACATCATCATAAAGTTGTTGTTGTTAATGGTACCATCAAGAGTAGTCATAAACACTTCAAGTTTATCTATGATAGTCAGTTAATAGAAATCGTACCATCCTACACTTATCTTGGAATTTTATTTACCTGCAATAGAAATTTTAGTCAAGCTATCAACACTTTAGAAAACAAATCCCTCCGTGCATGGTTTAAAGTGCGTAGCAAACTTGCTACTGGTAATAACATACCTATCCCTACACTAGTCAAGATGTATGACATGGTAATTAAACCAATACTTATATATGGATCTGAAATTTGGGGTAGTCAAGTCGTCAAGAATAAATCCAATCTATTTGATAACTGGGACACACTTGTCCCGAACAAAACGACAATCAAAATCTGCAAATCTATCTTAAACTTGCCAAAGAAAGCTGTGAACATTGGTGCCCTTGCTGAACTGGGCATATACCCAGCATCAATGTCGATCATTATTCGCATGCTAAATTATTGGCTTCGACTTGATAATCTCCATCCTTCTCGGCTCCTTTACAAAGCTTACATAGCGGACCTTGCGCTCGGCAAGGCAAGCTGGACTGCCAGTATTCACCATGTATTGCGGTCAGCTAATTTATCACAATACATAGACCAATTTCGTCCTTCAAATAAAGTACTTCGAAGAAATATTGAACCCAAATTAAGGGACTCTTTCAACGAAGTATTCGTTAAACTAACGTCGTCAAATAGTAAACTAAGAACATATAGCACTGTTAAGCCTGTGCCAGAATTCTCCCCATATCTTACTACCTTGAAAGATAAGATGCTACAAAAAGCCATTATATCTATCAGACTAAGTACAGCCGATTTAGAAATCGAAAGGGGGCGGTACTCAGACACTCCTTTGGAGAACAGACTTTGTAAATATTGTGATCTAAATAGAATTGAGGATGAATGGCACTTCCTGATGTAATGTCCTCAGTATAGGATACAAAGGCAGCAAGCTATGAGAACTGTTGTCCAAATTGACCATGATATTCTCTCACTAAACATGCAAGAAATATTTGCTCTGTTTCTTGATCCACCCCCTAAATTATCTGTTATTATATCTAGATTCATATATTTTAGTTTTCAAATACGCAAATCTTGTTCAGTCAGGTAGTCCTACATGCATGAAAAAATCTTATACCAAGGTATTCATGTAATTTAACAAATCTATTGCCTTCGTTTGCTAACAGCTTTACATATATACTACTGGGCAATAATAATAATAATTTTATTATTGATTCTCCTTATATTGGTATATGGATCCCTGACGTAACATATATACATTACATAATACATAATTGTACTTGTCCTGTCCGTTAATGCATTTGGCTACCCTGAAAGTTGTTGGTATTGATCTTTATTTCGTTCATTGTTATTGTTTGTACCTTGTCTCATGTAGGCCTGTATATTTCGGTACAATAAATGAATCTGAATCTAACCAGATGGAACTCGCACAGTTTCTCAAAAAAATTCTCTATATATTACTTTGATTAATTTCGCCATTAATTACCATATGGTGGTACAATATTTTCCCACTCTAGAGAAGACGGATGTTATTCTGTCCTTGTGTTCTGTATCGGTCCTTAGTAGACGTTCCCTACAATAAATCATATCTCCTAAAATTTGAAAATCTCATTCCTTTATATCGAGTCAACATTATTATTCTGTGGAGTAGATTATCAACATTTTTTATTCACTGTCGGCCCAACCGTTTGCCCCCTCGGCTGTTTCTGCGTCACACTGGATTAACGCCCTTGTATTTCCATCTCTGCTGTCCGCCAGTTCCAAATATATGCGTGGAGATTTGTTTGAATTTTGGAGATACCTCTGATTGGAGACTTCCGGTCAGTTGCGAAGTGGTGGTCGCCATGTTTCGACGTTTTTTTCATTCCAAGTGAGGTATGCGCAACTCTGTATTAGGGTAAGTTCTGTAAATTTGTCTTGGTATTTATCAACGCTGTGGAGCATTATGAACATGCATATATCTTTCTCTGGTCGTGATTTCCATTTTTTTGCATCATCTTCTCAATCCTACAATTTATAACAGATTCTATTATTATACATATAGTGCGTCATTGGAAGCACATATATACTGAGCTAAAATTAAGGATCCAATGTACGTGTGCATGTTGGTGTGAATGTGTGTGTGATTTATGAAGAGATAAATAAATTTGTTTATATTTTTATCTGCATATATATGGGCTCTGTTTTCATTAAATAGGCCAATCATTACAGAGAGTAGCCATTCTACTCGATATCATATAAATGTTACACAGAACCTGTATATTTGAACAAAGGAATATTTATCATTGATACTGAACCCCCTATTGAAATCTGTGTGCGCTATGGGAAATCTACACAGTTAACGATAGCCGAAAAACAATAAACAAATATTGCCTGTTGTAGCGTGATTTGTTATCTCGAAAAAATAAATGTGATATAACTCCGCTTTCGTGAACGAAAAAATCGACACATCCCACGCTACAGAGAGAGGGAGGGAGAGAATTAAGGTTTAATGTCGCTTTCAGCAATATTCCCGCAAAATAGCGACGATCAAACAATATTCTAAGTATTCAAGTTGATAACTTATTAAAACATACACACATCAATACTTATACAACAAACCGATTTCTCTCCAGTAACCTGAGATACAGTCTTCTTTCACCCGACTAAAAAGATCTTCTAAAGTAGCTGCTCGATAAAAAGATTTCCACGTGATATACTTGTTTATTATCCCGAATGTCCTCTTTGAAAACAATTTTGTGAATACGGATGGCACGAGGAAATGGCACGGTGAAATGAAACCATATCGTGTTCAACACTACTCGACCGTTGTTGATTTTAAAACATCGTGTGCATGCTCTGCTGTTCAACCTCGGATTGTTTGTCACATACTTGGGAAACGTATCTCCGTGATCTTGCGTATCTTTCAGAATATCCCAAATTTAGTTCAGTCCATTTTCAGATCATATTCACTGATTTCTATCACCGAGCTCAGCTAGCTTTCGCCATATAAACACGTCATTCTTCAACACTCTGTTGTGGTACATGACAATTCTCCAACGGTACGACAGATAGGACATTATCACTGAACGTTTAGTAGAATGGCACGTGACAGAATCTTACCAGATGAAAACATCACAAATTTACACCGGATATAATAATAGGTCTTCTACAAAATATTCTCATATTAAACACGAAAATATCTGAACCGAACAAATTTTTCAGTTCAAGAATTTATCATGAGAATTCGAAATACGCCTCTTCCTACGATGGCCGAGAAGGGACATCGCTGTATTGTGTTATGAATCACACGAAGGCAGGATGCGAAGTCGCGAAGCCACGATGCGAAGCGCGAAGTCACGATACGAAGCGCGAAGTCACGATGCGAAATCAAAACAAAGCATTGCAAAGCCTGGAAGCGAAGCGCGAAGTCACGATGCGAAGTGGCGAAGCCACGATGCGAAGTCACGATGCGAAAACAAAGCATTGCAAAGCCTGGAAGCGAAGCGCGAAGTCACGATGCGAAGTCGCGAAGCCACGATGCGAAGTCACGATGCGAAATCAAAACAAAGCATTGCAAAGCCTGGAAGCGAAGCGCGAAGTCACGATGCGAAGTGGCGAAGCCACGATGCGAAGTTAGGTGCCGTGACTTCGCGCTTCATGTTTTGATTTCGCATCTGCTTTGTTTTGATTTCGCATCGTGACTTCGCGCTTCGCATCGTGGCTTCGCCACTTCGCATCGTGGCTTCGCATCGTGACTTCGCGCTTCGCTTCCAGGCTTTGCAATGCTTTGTTTTGCTTTCGCATCGTGACTTCGCGCTTCGCATCGTGGCTTCGCCACTTCGCATCGTGGCTTCGCGACTTCGCATCGTGTGTCGGTCCAGATTCATTAACACAATACAGCGATGTCCCTTCTCGGCCATCATATCTTCCTGCATCTCATTATCGCTTACTTGGGTTCAGTGTTATTGAAGACCGTGTGGAATTCACTCCGAGTAAACGGCTTATAGTAGAAACAAATTAGTTTGGGATTTCCGAGTCTGATCCTACCCTGGGGGAATAGTGATGTTTTAAGAAGGAACGTTTCCTCTCGCATGCACAGAAGTTGATGGTAAAGATCCCTATTTAACAGTCATATTGTACTAATTGAAAACTAAAGAGCTCATCTAACTAAAACCTGATGATTGGTGTTATTTAGACCGTGTTGTATTCATATCAATCATGTTTTCGTATGACTGAAATAACATGGGCTTCAGTGAGATTTTAAGGTTCAGGCAACCGTTTGCACCAAGTATACAACCTTAAAAATAAAATAACATGGTGAAAATTCAATTTATTTGCTAATATATTTAACACATGTATATGAAGTATTTCTGATTTAAATTAGCCACAGAAACTGGGTCGTTCACATTGTTGAATTTCAGCAATGGAGATAAGTGTAAAAAATGGCATGTTAAAAGATACGAGAAAACCTCCAATCCCAAAGTCCATTACTGATTTTCAATCACAGCTCCCGTATACCTGACCTCGGAAAGTTGTGAATATTCTCGCCTTTGAATAGCCATTCAGTAGTATCATTCATTATTAAAACGGCCGAATTACATAATTCCGATTCTCGTCCATTCCAACATTTCCCTGTTGTTTTTTCATAAAAGGGACTTGTATTCATGTCTTTGTCAATTTTTTTTTTTCAATTTGCGTCCGTTGTCTTTTATAACTGTTTCATTATTATAATTAAGGCGTCAAAATAGATAGCAGTTTTCCCAAAAGACTTCACGAGTCCCTATAATCGAAAGTGTTTTTGTTTGACAATCAATCATACTAATAAAAAAAATCAAATAAACACGTGACTGAAGACAACCTAATTTCTTGTAACGGACAATCGGTCAACAGGTTTCAATGCAGTTGTAGTTATCATATCGTCGAATGTCTTTTCCGTGACAAGTTCGATGATGAAGAATTTAGCAAATGCGTAATGGTTTGTAATATTTAACCTTTTTGGAAAACAAATACCATTTGTTAATGTGAAAATCGACATAACCGTACATCCATCACTGGTGAATTAAATTGCTCATATTCTGATGAAATATCGCGCCGATGGGCTGTTATGTTTGTGTGCGCGCGCACGTGTGTGTATCTGTGTGTGTAAGAAGGTTGAATAATAGTTTTGTTGTGAAGAAATGTCAACCGATGACGGTCTCCTTCTCGTTAGACGAATCAGATAAGGATAGATATTCTTTCGTCCTACTCGCGGCGAATTATCCTCAGTGAAATTTTACTGATATACTTTGAAATTTCAGGAAAAAGTGCAATCCACTAGCGACACACGTATTTGGAACCGCTGTGCGCCATAGCTTTTGCATTATCATGATTAAACTTTGCCTTAGTTTGTTTTTCTCGAAAATGGAATATTCGAATATAATGGTTTGCAACCTGAAGATATGTCTTTAACATGAGCTCACGCGTTTGAAACCATGGCAATGCTTCTAATAAAGTTTTGCAAATTATTAAATCTTCCAACATAAGATGACTAACTACATGTAAGAAACTTTTTAATGAGTTACAATATAGTACAGAGACCCTAAAAGCCTAATTCGAATTGTAACTCGAGCAAGTAAGACATCTAGGCCGATACGGTTATATCATCATCAGTCCCTGTGGTATGGAATTGATCAGCCAAAAGCCAAATTGGTTTCTATAATCCGGGGGGTCACCGATTAACAACCCAAACTCGACGACATTGAGCCTCTGTCGAAGCCTGAATCATCGACAACTGTGTCGTAAACTCGCCCCCACACCACGAAACAGAACCACAAGTCACAGAACTATAGCATTTAATCATCTTTTTTTTTTTTTTTTTGCTCTGTTAGCGCTGTACTGCAGCATGCATACGGGGAAACTTTCCTGTGTAAGCTGGGATCTTCTTGTCCGGGGTGTGTTGTCGTGGTCAAGTTGTTTTCGCCTTCGTTCCGTCTTCCCCAGTCCCAATCCGCATTCACTAAACATTTTAACTTTCAACCAATTTTGTGAAAACATTAAAACAAGCCTCCCACTCGGTGCACGCGGAGATTACTGTTATGCTGGCGAACGTTCAGTACTGCTTACGGAAATGAATGGCTATAGGAAAATATTATATTCCGTTGATTGTATTACAGTTTACAGTCCGTATTCAGTCGTTTCAGTTGGTGAAAATATGTAAAAAATATATGTTCCGCTATTGTAACTTTTCAGTTCTAACTTATATGGTTTCGTCATTACAGAAAGGTTATTTTCTTCTAATCTGGAGCAGATATCGATTTTAGAAAGAGATCCTGAAATTTTCCCGCAGAGAGAGCAATGGGTATCAAATTCGTTTAGTTAAATAAATATTTATGAGAATTGGAATTCCCTAGTCTTTGACCAATCAACTGACATCCAAAGGATAATATTTTTAATTAATTGGATGACTACAGTAGGAAAAAGTCATTCCTTCAATGTACATTAGGCATTCTTCGTTTTTTCTTCTTGATAATTTTCAGAAATATATTTTGCACCACACAATTCGAATATGCACAGCTGGCGTATCGTTCATCGTCGTGTACATCGAATTATTAAATAGATAATTGTTCACTGCCGCAAAACACCTTAGATATACCATGAGGAGTAGCACCAGTCTACACGTTTGACCCCGAAGGCCGAATGTAAGAGCATGCTTGTGGGCACGCAGCGACTTTAAGTTCTTGTGTTAAGAAAGTTTAAAGTTCTTAAAGTTAATGGCTCTCAAATATCTAAGAAATATTATCAATTACACACCATTCTCCCCGAGAATCAAACAATTGATAGAAAACGACTCCGCAAACATGAAATCATTTCCCCGACACATGGAACTGCAGAATGAAACTGAAAGACAGGGGAAAAGATGCAGACGCGTCTACGATCTTTTAAACCATGCGGTCGAGGATTAATGTGATTAGAGCAATGAAAATGGAATTAAATTATGTAAGCATTCACTCGCAAATTAGTAGATATGAAGTGTACAAGAACAATTTTTTTCTACAAAAGTGACAAAAAAATTGAGATTTTCAATATACATGCAGATTTTACTCAGGATTTTTTGTACAAACACATTCTCGACCACGGTAGGAAAAAGAGAAGACAATGCTTGCACTTACTGTAAGGAAGAAATTATTCAGTAGAACATATATCTAGAAAACAATTATCTATAAACCTTTAATTCTTTATCAGTCTGTCAGTGTTTCACGTCATATCTATTGCTTCTGTCTGCACTGGTCTGTTAACTGATACCTGTGTTTCAGTCTGTGGTTCAATCAAACCAAGCCCTGTTTTCTTAACATGCATGGGGAGATTCAATACGGCATAAAGAAACTTTCTGATCCGTTTCTTCACTGTTATGGAGGGGTGCAGGTTTGTTGGTCCAGGTGAGATTGGTATAGGTTATAATTGAAACGAAAAGTACAGTCTAATGATATACACTACCAGCAGTTACTTAGTGGCATTATGGAGAAAATCGGTCTTGATTCTATTATGCAACTATTGCAAGTTCAAAATTCCATAATCATGATACTGATCTGACTTTCTCCTCCCCAGTTAATTAGCAAGTGATGTAATCGGTCAGTATTTCACCTTTTTTGTAAGTATGTTAAAGATTATACGTGCTTAGCGCCGATGTACAGGGACGACGGGGGGGGGGGGGGCAGGTGGGCCCATCAAAACGCGTGTGGCGAAATTTTGTCCTATTGCCTCGATAGATCATATATCAATGGCATCTTGAGCAATCATGTACATGTGCCCGATTCAACTTGGAAACAGTAATCAGGGGTCGCGATTGCGTGATAATATAAAGTCTGTCTCGGGCCGTATTATTCAGCCATTATTTAATTAAAACAATATCTGTCGGAAAATAGGGATTGAAACCCCATAATTAAGAAAACACCGGTTCATTATTCCGCTTTGGAGATTGGCTTATATGTGTATGTTACATCAAGTCGAAGGAGTTCTGCCCATGCTCCAAATCCGCACTTTCCATACCTTGGATTCTCCTTCCAATTTGTCTACCATTTCGTAATTTTTCAGCTGTGCATCATTTTCTGAATAATTAAAGTAATTAAAATATAATTAATATTTCAGTTAAAACTACATATTCTGTCAAAACTTTCTTCCATTCGTATATCATTATGTAAAAATCAAACTTATCGGATGACAATATAAGACCCGCTCATATGTATTGTCGTACGTTAACTGGAAACAGAGTACATATATTCCATATCGAAAAAAAATATCTATAAGCCTTGAGTTATTTATCAGTGTTTCATGACATATTTATTGCTATTCTGTGAACTAGTTTGATAACTGATACTCGTGTTACAATCTGGGGTTGAATCAAACCAAGCCCTGTTTTCTTATTCCTATTGCTGAAAAGGTTGGACAATAGAACAAAAATGTCTGACCTAAACCCTGAACAGTCGATGTGCTATACCAAACTATAAGATAATATATGGGTGGGGTAAAAAATTTTTAATCGTAATAACTAAAAGACAACAATACAATACAATAATAAATTATAAAACTGTACTTCAAACTGAAAAGTTCTGACAACAATATAAAAATTGAAAGTTAACTGCTTCCATCTATAATATAGGAGACAAATTTAATATAAATGGTGTTTGGTATGAAACTATTTTAGCAAATGAACGTTTATACACATTTATCCTTACCTGATAATCACCGAATGAATTGATGTGTGTGTATTATATATGAATTAAGGCGCGGATATAGAGATTTATTAAATCTAAACACTTTTTATCTAGGATAACTTTGAAGAAAGCACTGCTTTGCTGAAGCCCATAAAATCCGCCATAAGGCCGATTTGATTTAACACTGCAATTTCATCAGTGAGCTGAAAGAAAATGCCTAATATGAGGTTGGTAAATGGCTAAAGCCAGACCCTGGCAGAGATAATAAATGTTACCAACACCAAACTGGAACGAAATCCACCCATGTCATATACGCATGCAGTATGAAGGAACTGATGCGATTTCATTCCTAGACTCCCCTATGACACTCGTCCATTGACAGATCAAGTTTCGCATCCATAAACCAGTCAAAATCTCTAACTAAGCCATAAAAGTAACTTGGCTTAAAACCAGGCATGTATTCAGCACACTTATATAAACCTTCTCTGTACGCCCAGGGTCGATGTATATATTATACAAAGTAAAACACTGTAAGGGTACCAAAATCAATCTTCACAGGGTCGGACTCCTACAAAAATGGAGATGATGAAACCGCTTTTATCCGCCCGGGCTTTTTCTTCTTTACTGAATATCCAGAGGTATTACCAAATAAATGATGGAGATGGGGATACCAGTCTATTTCTCCGATCTCTGAAAAGTAACAGTTTCAATTGACGTAGATCTAAAATATACCTATTCATCCCGGCATCGCCGGAGTTTGACTCTAAAAATGACCTTCAAATCATCACCCCCATTCGACTCACAAAAGTGGTATTTAGTAATAAAAGTTGTGTAACTAAATACAATGTATGCGTACAGTGTTCAGCCATGTAGTTCACGATTCCTCCGTAAAATAAAAAAAACGTTGACAATGAATATTGCCAACCATAGACAAAATCAAAATTTGTACCAAAGAGGAAATATTATCGTTTCACAATGAGCTTACATCCACGCTTGGCTTATGAAGGCATGGTGTATAAATGTGTTCCATGTAATTTGACACGAATTTCCTTATTCGTCATTCTGTAGAAGAGGAAACACATGTGCTCAATGACACTGATAAAATCAATAACAATGCAGGCATGCATTGTACTTTTGCTATTTCTCCGAAAAGACTATGTAGTAAATTAGGACAAAATTATAATAAATTAGGATAAAATTGTTTTCTTTCACTTATATCCACAGAAAATTAAAAAAAATTGAAGAAAAAATACGAAAAGGTAACTTTTTGGTACACCATATGACCGCCATTTTAAATTAACCGATGATCCATTGTTCGGATAGATACGCAAATAGGCCCAAGATGATCTCAATAAGATGACAATGAAGCCTTACTATTTTGCCCTTTCGGATAAAATGTAGAAAGTTTGGTATGGGGGCCATTATGACCCTCCGGCCTGGTAGGGTTAAAATAAACAAACTAACAGTTTTTTTGCTGAATTGGATATATCTGGAGCTTCTGCAGTCCGGTTTTTATCATGTACATGTGTTTGTTTTCAATATCGGGCGTCTTTTTTCTGCCAAAGAGATTTTCCTCTTCTGTTGAAGCTTTGGCGAAAACTGCTTCACCGGGGATAGTCTATACATGAATGTTAACATACATATAATCATATACTCAATATTTCTTTAAAGAATCTATTCCATCGAGTCGTTCTAAAATCGATTGGATGCCGGTAGTTTTGCAACCGCCGGAAACACGAATGCGCTAGGGATATAATGGCAGGATGTTGTGTCAGTTTTTGTCTCCCAAATGGAGTTTTGTGCCACACAGTGCCAACTGGAGAACAAACTATATACGGGGAATTCTATACTTATATAATGCATTACCATGCCAATTAAACATCTAGTTGCAAATCAGAATGAATTCCCTTATGGTACGAAATAATGGGCTGTTAACACGAAATGGAAAGAATTACTAAGCAAATTAAGTTGGAGGATCAGCTGAGCCTCAAATACAGGCGTCTACTCCGTCATTCAATATCCAGACCGCACTGCGATGGCCTAATGGTTAGAGCATCGGCCTCGTAAGCGGTAGGTGCTGGGTTCAATCCCATGCCGGGTCATACCAAAGACTTGAAAAATGGAACTTGTTGCTTCCTCGCTTACGCCCAGCTGGTTCCCTCGGTGTCAGTATAATGTAAATGAGTGGAGTGTCATGTCTGCCTACGGCATGATATTTCAGTGGGACAGCACTATGAAATGGCAGCATTAGATATGCTCTGTTACAAGTAGGTACCCCCGCCCCTCCCCGTCCCTTCCCTTTCCCGTCGTGATATAGCTGAAATTATGTTGAAAGCTACGTCAAACCCTGTTTACTCACTCACCTTTAATATCCAACCATTCGTCCATTAAAGAAATTCAGCTTTCATAATCCAATGCCATTCAAATAGCAACATTCGTACCAACTTTAAAGAAAAACGTAATATACTTAAAACATAGGTTAGTTTCCTGCCAGAGAGAAGCGATCAACAGTTTTCAATGATGTCGGCAAGACATCGTCATGTTCCAAAAATATAAAATCCGTATCGCTGATCAGTATTCTTAATCGCGTTTTGATTGTGCATGTTCATATAAACATCATGGGGGAACTTAAAATAGTGATTTCATACGGCCCCTAGCCCCGGGTTACGAAACGTAACGCCACAGATCTTGCACGCTAAGCTCGTATTTTGTTATCTGCTGGCGATATTTATCGCCAAATTCGAGGAACATTGAATGGAGCCGATTGGTGGTTTTGCCTTGAATCGTTTCTCTGGTTAAAAAAACTCTGCAGCGTTGTTTACTTGGATCTACTAGAAGAATCGACTCAAAACCGGTCAAAAATGCCCTTCGGGCACTTTACCAATACACTTCTTTTCTGTAAGATAAGATAAATTTTATTTAAAGTCGGATGTGTTTACATACAGAGAACATTAGCTCAAAATATGAGCTATTCACCGAAAAAGGGCCTGAGCGAGAGATTCAATGGTGGAAATTACACCTCGCTAGGCTCATTGTTAACAAAATATTTTGGGGGAGATGGGGAAGAAATTAAGCAAGGTCTTCAAAGATGGGATGAGGGACGGCTGTGATTAAATTAAAAACAACATTAAGAGTGGTGGTAAAAAGGCCTTCGATACAGTGGACCACCAGATTTTATTAAATAAGCTATCATACAATGTCACTGCCACAGAGCGTATGTCGTTTTAATCCTACCTAAGTCACAGACAGTCGGCAGTCAACGTAGATACAATCTTAAAATCTATATAGTCGATAATTGGAATTGGTGCTTACTGCCATACCAAATAAGTCTCGGTTGTTGACGCGGAAATTTGTTATGGACTACGGCTGAACAATGAATTTCGGATCTGACGCTTGCTATTGAACATACCAGTAAACAAAGCTTCAAAGGAACATTTCAGGACGTCATGTTGACGTCATAACATGGCACAGCATTTATTGTTGGTCTATTTTCCATTTGTTTTTTTTTATACGCCCGCCAAAAAGGCGGACGTATTATGTGATGGCGGTTTCCGCCCGTCTGTCCGTCCATCCGTCCGTCCGTTCCCCGTGTCCGGTCTATATCTGGAACTGTTTTCTATTTACAGTTCCAATTTTTGGTGAGTGGATACCCTACGGAGAGACGATGTGTCGCGTACAAAAATGAAGGTCGCGGTCAGAGGTCAAAGGTCACTGGCCTGAAAAACAGGAAATCAGTGAAGTGTTCGTGTCCGGCCTATATCTCTGGATGTTTTCTATCCACAGTTGCAATTTTGTGTGAATGGATACATCAGGTGGAGACGATGTGTCGCGTACCGAAATTCAGGTCGAGGTCAGAGGTCAAAGGTCACTGTTGTCTAAAAATCAGGAAATCATTGATAGTTTTCCATCTACAGTTCTAATTTTTGGCGAGTGGATGCCCTAGGGGGAAACGATGTGTTGCATGCCAAATGTAGGTCGAGGTCAGAGGTCAAAGGTCAGTGTGAATGAAAAATCAGGAAATCATAAATTTCTAATTTTTTGTGAGTGGATTCAATAGGGGGAAATGAAGTGTTGCATATCAAAATATAGGTCAAGGTCGAAGGTCAAAGGTCATTGTGACCCAAAAATCAGGAAATTATTAAAAATAACATTTTTTTGTGTCAGTAGATACATTAGGGGGACTCAATGTGTCACATATTAAAATGTAGGTCAAGGTCAAATGTCAAGGTCACTGTGACCCCAAAATCGTGAAATTGTTAAAAATCTTGATTTTTTGTGTCCATTGAGAAATTACGGGGAGATGGTTTGTCATGTACCAAAATTTAGGTCAAGGTCACTGTGACTCCAGAATCAAGAAATCTTTGAAAAGTACTTTTTTTGTGTCAGTAGATACATTACGGGGACATGATGTGTCACGTACCAAAATGTAGGTCAAGGCCGAATATCAAGGTCACGGTGACCCCCAAAAACATGAAATACATAAAAATCGTGATTTTTTTGTGTCCATTGATACATTGGCGGAAGACGATGTGTCATGCACCAAAATTTAGGTCAAGGTCAAAGGTCAAGGTCACTGTGACCCCAAAATCAGGAAATCATTAAGTCACATTTTCATATGCCTGTCGAAGACGAGGTCATGTAATGCGATGTTGCGTTCTGTCCATTCATCCATGCGATATCTCTAGTTTCAAGGTATGGAATGGTATCAGATACCTTACTCGCATGGCGAAGAGGAGACATACATCAATTTGTCAAATGTCAAGGTCACAGTCCCCCAGAATTGAATCAAGTTTAGCTGACTATATGTGTTAGGTTGGAATATTCAGAGTTCTCTCCCCTACATGTATATGGCATTTGTCCTGTGGAGTTGTCTCCCATGTTTGAAACAGCTACATTTAGTTAAACTGTTGTGAAATAGAAACCATACATTTACTAGTTTAACGTGGAGAGGGGTCCTTTATGAACTTCATACCCGTTTATCAACTCAAGAACAAAGGTTTACTTCATCACTTTCTTCTTCCTTCATGAAAAATTCTCTCGTCTGAAAGAAATCCATTTGCAGGAAAAGTACTATTTTCTTGTGTTTGACTATTGTCGATTTCATTGTGGGATATGTGAGCTCTCGGTTCTTGCTCCAAGGTCACCTAGTTTCCAAGAGTTAAGCTCATTTTAGTTTATCATTCAATTTTAGATGTTACATTCTCAGAAGCACAAAATTGTAGACCTTTTTCCGGATTGCTAGCTACAATTGGAATCAAGGCGATTAAACAACCTTGAAATTTGGACCAATGTAATTCCAGATATACGGACGTATATTGAAGCCCTTTGGGCTCTTGTTTTCAATTCTGCTGGAACCATGTAACGTATCAAATTTTGAAAATGTTCTCCGAAGAGGTATTTGTATGTAGATGTTAGCTATATGTTATAACAGTTGTAGTTTCGGAGCTTAGTGGTAGATATAGCAAATTCAACATGACTGAATCCGCCGTATGCAGGTGTAACGATAATGCGAAATGGCATATCATGAAACGGGAATAACAAGCAGTCATGGCGGTGAGCCTAATATAATAAGGACTAGTAAGGTGTGGTAAAGTTATACATGCGAAACTCCGCTTTTTGTGCAAAATGTAGTGAATAAATGGTTGGCTTCGCAAACGTAAAAGTTAAATGAGTTTTCTCCAATGTAAACATAAAGTGCTACTCCTTTGGTTGCGTGGAGAATGCTTCTCACGTCACTGATAGGTAGTAAAGTTGTCAACAGTACATACATACATCAACTTTCAGATACGTTGAGATAATCGGAGTGATAAAGCTCGCTGAAGATCGTATGTGAGGAGAGCAATTCTGGCTTTTGGCTGTTGTTATAGTAGTATTTTATATCTGTCCGTCTTTGCTATTTGTAAACGGCTACCTGGGTATACTATTATCAGTGGAAGCAACAATACATGCAAGATAATTACCAGTGGAATGTACGACACATATTACGAGAGTTTAGCTATAAACATCCATTTTATAGCATAAAATAATGGGATCATTTTGAGCCTATTTGCTAAAAGCAGATCATTGGGGAATTAAACATGGTGGCACAGGGTCTGACCGGAATATTTCCGTTTCGTATTTTTATTATTACGAAATCGCTGTAGTCCTTGTCTGAGATGCAAGTCTACTAGATTTCTTTGTTTGCCAGCCTTTGGTTTGCAAATGTTCATCAAGTAATGTGTATTAAACCGCATTAATTGAATAAAAGGCAGGTGTTTGCGCTGAAAGAATCCCGATGGAGAATACCAGCGGGAATAGGAAATCGGAGCACTACCGCCTGGATATTTATATCGAGAGTAAAATGACTTCTATCGAGGCAGCGCGTATGCACAGATACATGCTTACATTCTTGTGTTTTTGTCTACTCATCGGCCCGGTTTGCGATTTCCCTCAATCCAAATGTCAAAAAGGTGGCTTCGTGAAACTATCGTACTGATATTTTCAACCATTATTAGCTTAGAAGATTTTTACTGCACACATGCACGAAGGGCCGGCCAGGGAATGTCTCACTGGACATTATCTTGGCATGATTGATGAGCAATTTGCAAATCTGCAAATTTACTGTTTTGTAGCTTTTCCAGCGGCTTATCGGCATTATCTTAATTATTTGGGATCGCATTATGCCTTCTCTATTGATGAGATTGCCACTGGTGAAATTGCATCGATAAATGTTCAGAGAAACAAAAGCTACATGTCCGCATTAGATATTTTATGGCAAGGGAGGTGTGACCCTAATGAGAACGCTGAAGCGGTATCCTCTCATTGGGAATCATTTGATCACTGTTATTAATGAAGGGGCGGACAGCGCTCCGAACGCTTTCCATGCGAATTTCGTGATCGAGAGGGCCTTTGACGTAGCAATAGCTGGAGTGTACTTTCCCCTGTTAGAGCCATTTAATTATATCTATCTTCTGGGAGATGTTGTTTTTACAACATCTGGCGCTGCTCGACCCATTGCTTCCTTCGATGATCAGATAAAGGTTTTTCTACTTAATAGAAATCTTTAAAAAATACAAGATCGATATTCCTGAAAACTACAATGCCTCGTGTTGTATTTTATTTAGATGAAACGTCTTGGTATGTGCTTTAGAATAGGTTAACCAGAAGACTATACTGTGAAGTCATGTAGCTGTGTCAGTGTGTCGGCACCTCTTCCCGCTTCCCTTATATGTGTTGTAACAAGTATAAGCTTCAATTCCGACATCCAATATTCTGCCGTCGCCCACGAAATAATTCCGCGTCGATAGTGAAAACATGTTTCGTAGGACAGTAACTCCAGTTTGAATAATTTCGCAGCCTATATTGTTCAGATAATTGGCGTAAAATTTTCGATCAGGCCTATATTCTGTAACATTCTCTACCAGCAATCATTGAAAACAGCATAATACTGGGCTCTTCTAGAGATTAGTCTTACGCTGAATCTGATACTTATACTACGCTCTATAATGTCTTGAAACTTCATCTTCATTGGGGTCGTCTGTATAAACTTCGATATGCAAACGCGTAGGTTCTTACAAACAACTTGGCGTTTTACAGAACACGGTCCCGAAAAGATTCTGTTGAGAATGCGGCTCATTCGGCTACAGTTTTAGTCCTGTTTGTCCGGGCGGCAACACTATATAGTCACTTCAGACAACTCTGTGATTTTCTAGTTGTTACCAAGGGAGTCATAGAGGAATATGCGACATTCAATGCAAACAGCGAGACGGTTACTTAATCGTCATGTGCGATCATATTTTGTCATCAAGTATGTCACAGAATCTGATAAAATTATAATGGCTGTAGATAACTATGTCAAACTTGTAATAAGCTAGCTCTCTTGTACAATCGGCATGGGAGACCTTCTCACTTTTATAAAGGTATAGGTACAAATACAGGTTCATTTGTATTATTAGATGTTTCCTTCAAGGCATGTGACGGAGGGAGGGGTATATATCCTTCACAGCGTCGCTGATATAGGGATAATCCAAAGGGATTAAATCGTTGTCTTTTGACAATTTCTGTGTATAGACGTGTTCATACGAGGAAAGATTATGACCTGTCAAAGCATTGCATAATATGCGATTATTAGGATTGGAGCGATATGCAAGAGGTGAGAAAAATTGACGACGTCTGGAGACTAAAAAGCCACAATATGACTCTACAGGAAAGTATTCGTCGACACCTAACATTTAGACCTGAGAATACGGTGGATTTTCGGACGTAGCCTTAGAATCTCAGCCGCGCTTTTATTGCGGCTGTTCTTGTGGTGACTATGAAGAGAGAGAGAATTAAGGTTTAATGTCGCGTTCAGCAATATTTCAGCTATATAGCGACAATCAAACAAAATTCTGAGTACTCAAGTCACTAACTTAGTAATCCAACGCATTAAAACATACACACATTAAAACTTATGTAACAGCCCGATTTTTCTCAAATAGCCTAAGATGCAATCCTCCCTCACCCAACTAAAAAGATCTTCCAAAGTAGTCGCTCGATAAAAATCCACACGGCCCCTAGCACCGGCTTAAGCGGAATTAGATACGCCACCTCGGGAGCTGTGATGACAGATCAGCTCAAACAACTAATCTGATGTTAATGGATGAGCATCATGTACGTCTGATGGAGTAAACGCCTTAACATGGGATAACCTGGTAAATGCAAGAAACCTAGAAAAACTCACCTGTAATAACCGACGTCGCACGGCTTAAATTTCCCACCGAAACAATAAACATACCTGTCCAGTAAAGTACGAAATTGGGTAAAGTTACTGTTCTTGATAACAAGCGGCACAATTTTCAAAAACAAATCAATAAGAAATCGAAATTGCTACTAACTAAAACAGTAACAATGAAGTAGAATGTACTATAAGATTGATCTCGTGTTGTTGAAATTCACCATGTAGGGTTTTGGACCACCTTTGCGATCTCAAACGAAGACCAAATAAGGCTATCACTCGATTCTAGACTTATTTAATCTTTCGTAAAAAAATCATTTTCATCATGATTGATAATTAGCCAAAATCCTCTAGAAATCGGTTGATGATAAACGGAGAAGTATATACACACCTGTATTTTTAGTCAGGAAGTGATAAAACTTTAACATCAACAAGCATCAATACGGCTAGAGGACTGATATTGTTTTTTCTGTAACAAAACAGTCGAAGAAGGCATTTAGATACTCAATTTGGTAACGTTATTGAACTCCGTACTCTATTGGACTGATGTGCTTAATATGATTTTACCGAATTTCCCATAGTGTTAATGAGAAATTAAATTCGAGAACTCTATTACGAAAGAAACATCTCATGAACGAATGATATCCATCGTGTACTGGAATACTGAAGAAGGACTTTTGACATTTCATATATCATTGACAGCGGCACACTTCATTAAGCTTCCCAGAAACTATTTCTTGACCTTCCAGGAAAGTATTAATCTTAATAAATTTGGACGCTAAGAAAACACGCACTGTTGAATGCGATTCCAAGTCACCGGAATTCATCTGAAATATCATGCGCACCATGACACGTCAACCCCAACAGCTAAATATTCCGCTTCATAAGAGTTAACCTTAAAGCGTTGAGAAGGACGACTCCGACTAATAAACCATGATGTCAGAAATACTGTTTTCCCGTTTTTATTTTGAATTCGATCCCGCAGCTACTGTCTTATTGCCGTAAGCATAGAAGTGATTTAGTCCAAATGGCAGGAGGCCAATTTCCGAAAGGTCACTGCAGATCTAAACTTCAGCAGCAAGCAGGCAGCCACCTTTCATCGTGAATTTCGAAGATTTTTGCCGTAAACCCTTGTTTGTAGTTATCAGTGAAATAGCACCATGTCGTAGGGAGACGCGATAGTTCCCCAGTCACATCCAGGATACTGGGTCTACCAGGCCTTGATATATCTGCTTAATACTGAGCGCCAACCAGGAAGCAACAAGTTCCATTTTCTTTAGTCTTAGATATCACTCCGCCCCGGATCGACCCATGGAATTCCCGCTTGCGAAGCGGAGAGAGATAATTATATTTATTGTAACCTGTTTGCGAGGTGGCCGCTCTACCAACTAAACCTTACCGTGCATATTATGGAATTGTCTACCAGACATTTTCATCCGACGACGATACAGTACATCAATCCCCAGTTTGCGAGTTATGACAGCGACACAGGTGACCAATTACCAATATACGAGCTGTCAGAGCATTTCCATCATAGCTCTGTAGATTTGTATCTAATACCGCTTATGCCGATGCTAGGGGCCGTGTGGTCATGTCATCCAAGTTGCCACATGAACAGGTACAATAAAAGCGTACCTGAGATACAACACTTACCACGAATCGTTAGATTCTTGGTATGTGCTTTAGAATAGGTTAACCAGAATACTATACTGTGAAGTCATGTGGCTCCAGATCTGTCAGTATGTCGGCACCTCTGCTCACTTCCCTTATATGTGTTGTAATTCCATAAAGATTGAAAGAGCTTCCTCGTTTACATGGTCTACATCAATTTAAGCTTCTTCGAGCGGGTCCTGCATTTAATCGTCTAGTGATGCCTTAGCCTAATGTATTCCTCCTATTGTTGGAGCGAGTTTAATAGTGCATTGATTCCCGATCAGATCACTTCGAGCTATTCAGTGGGAGAGAGATAGAGAGAATTAAGTTTTAACGTCGCGTTCTGCAATATTAATTCTAAGTATTCAAGTTAATAACTTAGTAATCCAACACATTAAAATATATTCAGTGGGTTTAACTAACACACACAACAGTATACATAGCTTGCGTACAGTGCTGTATGCGTTACCTCTGAGAGTTTTAAATCATATTGCCAGAAATATACAACGATATGTATCTTCAGGAAATATTATACCACCCACAAGCATAAAGTTTGTCAAGATATAGCGCATTTTCGATTGTATCGTCCAGGGAACATAATCGAAACATTAGACCGGCTTTGGAAACTCAACTACTTGGATAAAGGACTGGACATTATTAATTTACCACGAATCCTGAATGATTCAGAGATACGCAGTCCTGTACCAAACTGTTTTAAGTTCACAGAACCTCCTTGCATTTCATTTAAGTATATTAAATCTATAGCCACTAAAATAATCAATACTCTAGTGCTGTCAAGGAGTTTGACTAGAACTTATACACGTCTGGAGGCTATAGTGGTGATTGTGAATTATCAAACTTTATCTATACATCGTGCAAGCATGTTGTGACTGGTGCCCTTCATATAGTGAGTTATGAAGACCTAAGAACACTCCTGAGGAAGGGTCCTAAATATAGAGAGCCGAGAAAAATAAACCTGAAGGAGGACAAGAATATAGTCCTGACTGCACTGGAAGAGTATTTTATTGAGTGATCAAAGCGAGAAAAAGTTGAACCTACATACTCGTTGACTGGCTGGACCTCACCGAGAACAAGGTCGTTGAAATAATCCGCCATATTGACAGTAGTACCCTTCCCCAACCGAAACAAGTACGGAGAAACCTCAGTTCGCAAGAAACAAATCTTCAGAGTAAATTCGTCATAGTTCCAACAGACAAAGCTCCAAATAATATAATACTCTTATGTAAATATTACTATTACCAGGTGCTGGTTAAGGAATTGAGTATAACCTCTAAATATATATAGCCAAGCACTAGAGTGAAAACAGTTCATTCGGAGACCGGTAATGGATTAGACTAGACTCCAGAATAATAATGACCTGTACAAATGGTGGAATGGGTGAGGTATATTTTACTGGACAATAAAGGAAGTCAACATAGATCAATAGGCATTATATGTACATGATATCTGTGTACACAAATACGGCTATGGCTTTTTATGGTACTAATTGTGCACCCCTGTTGGCTGACCTGTATCTGTTCTCTTATGAATATGACTATATGCTGGCGCTTTCAAAAACCGATCCACTCAAAGCCCGTTCCTTCTCATTCACCGAACGCTATATAGACGATCTTCTCGCTGTGGATAATCGCTATATAAATGACGCAGTGAAGGATATATATCCACCTTCACTGGATTTGAAG